>JBBPMC010000005.1:0-104568 GCA_038090115.1 Strobilomyces echinocephalus | reverse complement strand
GCCTTTGCAATATAGAGGGTCGAGTTAGCATCTCTGTTGGAAGAGATTATTGACATGTGGGCGATCGGGTAGAGGGACACCGCGATCCTGCGGTAGACACGACCGTTTTCCTCGTCCGCAGGATCGCGGCGTCTTCCGCCGTCACGCACTGGTCGCGAGCTTGTAATCGAGCCTTTGACAAATTCAAATCGGATACGTGCAACGGACCTATGTAGTAGTTGAAGATGAACCGACTCAGGGATAGGATAACAGCAATGCAGGGCATGTAGGTTGACAAACCTTCCGAAGTGAGGGTCCGGAAGCTTGGGCCGATAGAACTTGGCTGGTCCCTGCCAACAATCCAATCTGGCAACCTATTGTTGGGACTGGTGTTGCGATTCTAGCGCCGTCGTCATTGAGATAGGTGAGGCGGATTCTCAAACTTCCGTGCCCAGATTCGGGTTCAGCCTTTCAAAAACCCGAGGGGTGGATGCCCGAATTCCGGGATCGACACATTTATGTGTCCTTCCCTAGGCCTCTTGAGGGGTCCCAGGTTTTGCTCTGGTCCAGGGTTGGGTCAGTTTTTCAGGCAGAATGGTTTACGATCTTGCGTGGATGGATCGTGACCATGATACTTACTCATGGTGAGTTGAGTCTGCGCGTGGACCGTCATCGGATCCCGATTAGGAAATGCGTCTTATTGTCCACACAGGACAATAGCTGGGTCTCGATTCCCATTTGGGTCCACCGTCCGACGAGTCCGCCACAGTGACCGTCACCACCGTCCGTTCACATGAAGCCTGGATCTGACCCCGTACACGCAGGTCCTGCTTGGGTATTCCTCAAAGGTTTGCATAGACACGCCAACTCGCCAAAGGGTGAGCAGCTTGGTGGTGATCGCTCACGATGACCAACTACGTCACGGATCAATTAACGTGTCAGGGCGCTTTTTGTTTCGCGTAACTTAGCCGGTGGGGTTTCTCAGCTTTTTGTTCTGTGGTCACCGAAGCTTGTCAAATCGGGCTTATTGTCTCGCCTACTTCCCCCCCGTGGTCCATCTTTCCATTCAGAGCACATTCCACAACTTCTTGTGCTCTCAAAAGGCCATGATTCACTCGGAACAGTACCATCTTGCTCTCCTTCCCCTCGTCCACTTCTCCCCTCCTCTTGAGGAGCGGCTTGCTGTCCCCTACCTCACTTGGAACCGGCGACGCTATGGAGCCCGTGACCTTCAATAGCGCGACTAACATCATCAATCCCTCCTCTTTTCGCCGTCGAGGCGTCCCAGATGTCCCTGAGGATGTCGACTTCCTCATGGAGCACCTCAATGACCCCAACTTCGACTTCCATTCAGAGTCGCGATCCCTCTCAGACACCAGCTCAGACTCATTTGAGCTCGAGAGGAAGAAGGTCTCCGATTCAGGCTCTGTTCGTCGTTCAGAGTTTGATATGCAGTCGCACGCAGAGTCGATGAGGTACTCCACCTCTGACTCCCAAGGCACTGCGTTCGACTACGACGAGTAAGTGCACCATCCTTACCCTTGTTTATTTTCCTCATCACCGTTTAACAGCGAGTCACCTTATCCTGAGGTTCGCGCTGCTGTTTCCAGTGTTGATGATACCGCAATGCCTGTCAACACATTTCGCACTTGGCTGCTCGGTTTGTTCTATGCCATATTCATAGCCGCAATCAACCAGGTACTTTCCTTCCGATGTGAGTATCTGTATTCCTTTTTTAGTTCCGCAATCGACCTGACGCTCGCCATCAGTTCCTACGGTGTTCGTTACGGGTATCGTCGCTCAGTTGACTGCTCTGCCCCTTGGCAAAGCCCTCGAGCGTATTCTGCCCACTACCCGCTTCCATACCTTCGGTTACACCTGGACGCTGAACCCTGGCCCCTTCAGCATCAAAGAGCACGTTCTGATCACCGTCATGGCTAACTCGGTGGCTAACGGCGCGTATGCGACGGATATCGTTGCAACCCAACGCATCTTCTTCCACCAGAAGCTCAGCTTCACATACCAAGTATTGCTTGATGTCACTACGCAGTTAATCGGCTTCTCTATGGGTGGTCTTCTCCGCCAATTCATCGTCTACCCTAGCAGCATGATCTGGCCTGGTGCCTTGGTCAACTGTGCCCTCTTCAACACTCTTCACAGAACATATGGCAAGCCCGATCATCGTCACATTTCTCGGGAAAGGTTCTTCATCATCATCGTTGCATGCAGCGCTATATGGTACCTTGTGCCCGGCTTCCTTTGGACTGGTATTAGTCTTTTCAACTGGGCATGCTGGATCGCACCAAACAACGTTGTCGTCAACTCCTTGTTTGGCACGTCAACAGGTCTGGGCATGGGCATTATTACGTTTGACTGGGCGGTCGTGTCTTATATCGGCAACCCTCTCATTCAACCCGTGCGCTCGTCTGCTTAATATCTCGCTATGTTCGTCTCATTTTTCTCTAGTGGTGGTCAGAGGCAAACACGGGTGTCGGCTTCGTCCTATGTTTCTGGGTTTTGGCTCCAATCCTTTATTGTGAGTCGCTCGTTTTTACTACGGGGATCTCATTCCAATCCTCGCTGTCATCAGTCACGAACAGTTTCTTCATGAGTTACTTGCCCATGTCGTCGTCGCGTGCTTTCGATAATACCGGCCAGCCTTACGACGTGACGCAAATTCTCACCAACGGCGTTGTCGACCTCGCCAAATACGAGGCATACTCTCCGCCGTTCATCTCTGCCACGCTGGCAATTGCATACTGCGTTGCATTTGCCTCATTCACGTCCGTCATTGTGCATACCTTCCGTTAGTATCCTTCCATCGTCACATCTATATATTCTGAACGTCGTTCTTAGTGTGGTACCGTCGGGACATCATGAAACGCCTCAGGGGCAATCTCAGGGATGAGCGTGACGTCCATTCACGCCTCATGCAAGCATATGCGGAAGTTCCTCACTGGTGGTATGGACTGTTGGGAGCCACAACGCTGATTCTTCTGTTCGTCACCGTCGAGGTCTACCCTACTGAGCTTCCGATCTGGGCGGTTTGTGTTGCGTTGCTCTTTGCTGCCCTCATGTCCGTTCCTGTCGGCATGGTTCAGGCGATTACCAACCAGCAGATCGCCTTGAACGTCATGTCCGAACTGGTCGCCGGCTACCTTCTTCCAAACAAACCCGTGGCTGTCATGATCTTCAAATGCGTTGCTTACATTGGCACAAACCAAGCGGTTGGATTCGCCGGGGATCTAAAGCTCGGTCACTATATGAAAATTCCTCCTCGTCTCATGTTCACGGCTCAGGTTCTCGCTGCTTCCGTGGGCTGCGTGGTGGTGACCATCGTCCAGGACTGGATGTTTGCCAACATCGTGGATATTTGCCATCCTGACCAGCCCCAGTTCTTCACATGCCCATCCTCGACTGTATTCGCCACCTCCGGCCTAATATGGGGAGGCATTGGGCCACATAAACTCTTCAGCGTGGGGGCAATGTACAATCCGCTGCTGTGGTTCTTCTTCATCGGCGCTGTACTCCCTATTCCATTCTACTACCTAGCCCGCCGATACCCTCTATCCTTCTGGCGTTACATCAACATCCCCATCCTTTTCGCCGGAATCACCTCAATGCCTCCTGCCACAGGCCTCAATTATTCCTCGTGGTTGTTGGTGGGCTTCATCTTCCAGTGGTTCATGCGCCGCTACCACTTCCGGTGGTGGATGCGCTACAACTACATTTTAGCGGCAGGCCTCGACGCTGGAGTCGCCATCGGCCTGCTGTTCATCTTCTTCGCCCTGCAGTTGCCCAAGGGTGGGATCAACTTCACCTGGTGGGGCAACACTGTGTGGCAGTACACCGCCGACTACCTCGGCGTGCCGCTCCGTGTGGCGCCCTCTGGACAGAAATTCGGACCGTTAACCTGGTGAGGGTCCGCAACACACCAAAAAACTAGAACGTTGTACGCACATGCTTTGTATATTTCCATGATCTGCGAACCATTTATTTACGACTGGCGGCCGCGACTTTACAATTTCTTCCGTCGCACTGGCCCTTATGCTCCAACTGCACTCACCGATCCTTCTGACCTATTCGCACGTTTCTTTGGATTACCATTATTTTCTTTCGGATTAACATCGGGTCATCATTCCATCAATGTATGTACCAAGTACGAATCATAATCATCTCTGAGTCGGATGACGATCACGGCGCTCGAGGGATCAAGCTTCAAGAAGCAGGCGAGGAAATATTTCGAACAAGATGGAAGACATGCAACGTAGACTACGCTTGAACGCCCCAGATCCTGACCTCTCTCCCGCTGGTCGCCCAAAGCTCCTTGCCTTGCTCACCAAACATGAGATCCGTCACATCACCCGCCTCGTCGAAGCGAACGAGCTCTTCCCAGGTCTTGTGTGCGAACAAACGGACGCCGCCGCTTCCGGCGACGCCAAAAAAGTTGGCACTGTAGTCGTAGACGACCTTGTTGATCTTGAACGGGTCGCCGAGCGGTATGGAATGTGCGCTGGTCATCTTCCTGAGGTCCCAGATGGCCACGGAGGATGGGCTGTCTGGCGCCAAGAGGTGGTACCCGTTTTCGGAGAACGACAGGGTGTGGACCGAGAACGGCGTACCCTCGGGGGAGATGGTAGCGGCCAAGGAGCCCGTGCGAACGTCGCATATCTGGATCTTCGACGAAGGGGTTCCGAGGGCGAGCAGCGCGCCGTCTGGGTGAACGCCGAGCGAGGTGAGGGGTTCGTCGCCGGGGGCCGAGTGATACACCTCGGCAAAGGTGGAGAGCTCGTGGAGGGAGTAGGTCCTGTCGAGAGAAGAGTACGCGACGAGCGTGGAGGTGGGATGGATGGCGAGGCCGGTCAAGTCGCTCTTGTGCGTCTTGACGATGGCCTTGGTCAGGTACTCGCCCGACGCGGTGTCGTGGGACCAAATTTTTGCGATCTTGTCGGCACCCGCAGAGAAGAGCAAGGTGGGTTCGTTGTCCCGTTCTCGCAAGGCGACGTGGTTGACCTTTTTGGTGTGTCCCTTGAGAGACGCGAGCACCTTGTCGGTGTCTGCGTCGTAGAGCTGGACGATCTTGTCGTTGCCGCCGGTCAAAAACTGGGAGGGGTTCGGGCGGGAGACGGCGATGGAGTTGATGCCAGCAGGAGAGGCAGAGTGAAGGGAGGAAATGGTTTTTTTGGCGACAAACGCCTTGACCTCTGCGGGGGTGGTATAACCGGCGGGGGCCTTGCGCTTCTTGCGCGTCGCAGACAGGGTCTGTTGTGTCTCGTCGATCTGGTCGATGACATGTTTCGGGAGAGCGGTGGCGGGGGCCTCCTCGGCCATCTCGACGTCTCCACCGTCTGTGGGTGCGGGGGTCACGCCCATGCTCGCCTGGACGTTGGCGAGGGCCCTGGGGGTCAGCCCGTCAGAAGGGGGCGAAACGGGGGAACGAGGACGGCGACGCACTCTCTGGCTGCGTCGCGTTCACGGATGAGACGAGCGACGACGCGACTGGCAGCGTCCTGTGCGTAGAGGGCATAGCTCAGTTCTTGCCTGACGTTGTTGTACTGCTGTTTGAGGGCGAACGTCTCGAGCACGAGGGCGTCCCACTCGTTCTGCAAGGTGTGGAGGAGGGCGGGTATGGAGGTCGCGGCGGGAGGCCTCGGCGGGGCGGCGTTTGGGTCTGGGACGGGGGTGAGGGGACGGAAGAGGAGGAGGAGGAACACGAACTGGGTTTTATGGGGAGGAGGTCGGCCTCGTCGAGCTTCTCGCCGGTGAGAGGGTCTGTGGCGCTGTCGTGGATGTACTTGAGGATGAGACGGCGCTCGTAGACGTGGCCCGACTTTGCGGACACGACCGGGTCTTGCGGGGGCTCGCCGGAGATGCCGCAGAAGAACATGGTCGAGGTCGAGGTCGAGGTCGAGTTGTTGTCCGCTGTTTGGCCAAGTCGCTGACCTGACCGTGACGACGATGGCCACCGCGAAACAGCAGCTCGTGCTCGCCTTCATCGACTTTCTCAACGAGTCCGTCCAGGACGGCACCGTCGACGACGACGACAAGGAGGGCCTCGACGTCGCCAGTGCGTGTCCCGCACCCTCCCCGCTGACCACCCCGCCGACCGACCCTCCGCCCCCCCAGTACAATGCATCGGCGAGGCGTTCGGCGTAGACCCCGCCAACCAGTCCCAGCGCGACCAGCTCTCCATCAGGCCGGCCACGCTCCTCGCCGTCTTCGACCTCTTTCTCAAGACCAGGGGCAAGGTCGCATCGCCCCCCAAGGCCCCCTCCCCAGAGGACAAGAAGAAGGCCGAGAAGCACAAGCAGACCGGAAACACCCAAATGTCCGCCAAGAAGCTCGATGCCGCCATCGACTCGTACTCCAAGGCGATCGCCCTCGACCCCGCCAACCCCGTCTATTTCTCCAACCGCGCCGCCGCCCACTCCACCAAAGGCGACCACGCCTCTGCCGTCCAAGACGCGGAGAAGGCCCTCGACATCGACCCCGCCTTCGTCAAGGCCTATTCTCGCCTCGGGTACGCCCCCTTTCGCGCTTCCTTCCGTCGCTCACCTCCACCTCTTTTCAGTCATGCCCATTACAGTTTGGGCGACTACAAGGCCGCAGCAGCCGCGTTTAGCAAGGGCGCGGAGCTCGATCCGACCAACGAGAATCTCAAATCAGGTCTCAAGAACTCGAAAGACCGTCTCCCTCCCGAGGACGATGAGGACGGCCCTCCCCCGCTCATGCCCGAGGATCAGCTTCCCGCCTCATCTCCGTCCTCGAATACCGCTCCTTCGGACGCGCCGACCTTGCCCGGCCTCGCCGACATGTTCGGCGGCGGCGGCGGCATGCCCGACATGGCAAGCTTGATGAACAACCCGATGATGGCCCAGATGGCACAACAGCTGATGGCCAACGGCGGTCTGGAGAGACTCATGTCCAATCCAGCCGTGTCCAACATGGTGCGCTCCCTCTCTTCGTCTTCTGCTTCTCCATGACTCACTTCCATCAGATGGGTCGCGTTCAGAGCGGGCAGATGCCTTCGATGGATGAGCTCATGTCCGATCCGACCTTGAGAGATCTGTACGTCCCTTTTCTCCCTCGGGTGGGAACCTCGACTCATCCGAGGCACAGCGCCAGCCAATTCGCCACGAGCAGCGGTAGACGATGAGAATCACGCTACTCTTCTAGCGCAGAAAATACATATAAAGACTCGGCGGCAGATGCGCCCACCGTTAAAGATACGAATAAGTACATGTAAATTAGGCCCGGGTGAACGCGATAGGATAGATGTCGACTTTACATACCATTCCGAAGCTAGTTTATCCGACCGTTTTATACGATAAGCAGAACGTGAATCTAGGAGTCGAAGGTGCCCCCCTCGGAGTGTTGGGACGATTCCGGGTGGTCGCCGCGCGTCGGGCGCTCAGAAGACGGTACGACGGCTCCTTGAGCGCGCATCTTCTCCGCCAACTTGCGGCTCAAAGCAGGAGGGACGAGATCCAGCTGCTTGGGAAGATCCACTGGATGACCCTGAAAAGCAAGCCTGTCAACGAGGAGGGAACCCCGTCGCTGACGACGCCGACACTCACGTGGGCCAGGTGATAGCGCAGGCCGCTCAGTTGCTTGTAGCGATTGGGGCAGTTTTCGTGAGGACATTGATAATGTTTTTTCGTCTTGTCTTCCCCCTGCTTCGACGTGGACGCTTCCACGGACGCAGGGACCGACAGTCCGCTTATATACGAACAGACGATGCTAGACGTGATGGCATGCTGGAAATGAGCTTTCGAACTAGGAGAGACGGCCGTCAGAGTGGCGTGTCACACGACGACGATCGAGCTCACATCTGAAGATGATACTGCAGTCCATTGATGCTCTGATGCACGGGTCAGCCGAAATGAACGCCAGATAGAGAACGTGGACATGCCTTCCAAGATTTTCCACATCCCTCCAAGCCACACCGATATGGTCTGTCCCTCCCCGCGTCGTCCGGGTGTACCGCTTTGTTGTGATCCGAGAGCCCACGCGAGGTGCAGTAAGAAGCGCGGCTCGACGCCGCGTTGGGAGGCCAGCAGCTCTCGTGGCCACAGGCATAAGGTTTGATGGAAGCGCTGTGAGGAATGAGGGTCGCGGACGATCCGTGGGACGAAGAGACTTACTCGGGGGCCGCTTGCAAATCCGACGACAGACGCAGGGGGGCCTGCGTGTCGGACTGTTTTCCCGCGCCATTTTTCTGCCTTGGGATGGGGCGCATGGCGTGGCCCTCTGCGTCGGCCGACGAACCACTGACGGCCGGCCGTTTGGGGTACGGCGTTGCTACGAAACGGGGGGAGGCGGTGGACCGTCGGACGAGCTGGGAGGCGTCAAAAAACTCGGGGGACGTGCGAGAGGGACCGGCCTCTGGTTGGGCAGGCGGGTTCACGGCGCGAGGCTCCGGTTGCAGGAGAGCATATCGGGCGTCGGGGGAGGCGGTCGCCAGCCTCGACGAGGACGGGAGGGCGTGGCGGACGTGGTCTGGCTGCACTTGGGGGTGGCGGTAGTCGGCATGCGGCTCTTGGCCACGCATGGTCTCGACGACGCGTGGCCGAGAATGGTCGGGTTGCTGTGCGTAATGATAGCCAGGACGTGACTCGGAGAGGGGGAGCGGATCAGGAGAAGCGAGGAGGGGGTGCTGCGGATTGACGTCAAGCTGTGGATCTGGGGACGCGTGGTAGTACGGGTCGGGGTCGTCGAGAAGGGAGACTGAGGTCATGGAGGAAGACACGTGGGAGGCGAGCTGTTCAGGGAGCTGTGCGGATGCGAAAAATGGATCGGCGGAGCTTGGTGCCCGGAGAGGTGTGCTTTGTGGAGTAGGCTGGCGTCGCGTCGTCAACGCCGGATGGGAGAGGGTGGATTCCTCGTGTGGAGCGGGTGGCGAGTAATGATCGACCTGCACAGGACGAGCGGAGGAGTGGAGCTGATGAAATTGATGGGGACGATCGGAGTAGGCATCGAGTCTGTGCATGTCGTCTGGGTAGGACGGCTGTGGTGCAGGCGAGGTGGAGCTGGCGGAGAGGGCGTCGTAATCGAACGGAGGGAAGACGGCGGGGGGGAGGACGAGGGCGGGGTCGGGGGCGAGGGCGGAGGAGAGGGAGGAGGAGGAGTAGTGGAAGGGGGGGAGGACGGGGACGAAGTAGGAATCGGACATGTCGAGGGGGGGCCAGCGAGCGGAAAAGTGGTCCTGGTGAAAAAACGAACCCTGACCGGCAATCGAAGAAGCGGCGGCGCGCTTTCGCTGGAGGAGCCTCCACCTGGGCGGAGCGGTGAGCGGCGGCGGCGGCGAAAGGAGGGAGGCCGGACGGACCTGTTACGACAGCCGAGGCCGCTGCGGTGGAGCTCCTGGCCGACGCGGCCCCACCGACCGCCGAGGGCGTTGTAGGCGGCGACGAGGCGGTCGTCCTCGTCCTGGGTCCACTCGTCCTTTTTGAGGGCGGGATCGAGGGCCTCGCGATAGCGCTTGGAGCACGCGTCGTCGGTTCGGCCGGGGATGCTCCTCGCGATGAGGGCCCACTTTGCCGAGTGGATCTTGTACAGCTCGAGCAGGAGATCGTCCTCCTCCCGAGTCCAGGCGGTCTTCTTCACGTTCGGCGATAGCGAATGGAGCCACCGCTGTGCGTGTGTGAGCCCGAGTGCGGTAGATCGCGACGAGGACTCGGACTCGCCTTCCTGCACGCCTTGTTGGACCTCCCCGGGACGGCCAGCGCGACGGTCTTCCAGCTGTCGGCCTCGCCGTGCACGGCGACCGCGGTGGCGAGCAGCTGATCTTCCTCGGCGGTCCAGGGACGGCCGACCGCGCGTTCGTTCATCTCGTTCTGGCCTTGTCGAGGTCCCGTCACGGTCTCATATATAAAACCAGCGTTATGTAACACGCTCCAACATCATGTCCGACGTCGACCACGACGACCTCCGCGCCGCGCCTCATGTCCTCCACGACCACGCACCCCTCCTCGTCCGTCCGACCGACACCCAGATCAACCTCAACATCCCCCTCCACGACCTCGCCCTCCCCCTCCAGGGCCCCGTCGACCCCTTTGCCGACCCGAACCGCTTCCTGAACCAGAACGCCCTCGCCGGCCATGTCGAGCGACAGGCCATGGACCACCACGCCTTCAAGGCACAACACCTCACCCACGCCATCCTCGGCTACTCCCAGAACCCCTCCGTCGATCCAAACGCACCCCCCATCCTCGGCTCCGTCGCTGCCGCAGCCCAGAACTCCTTCGCCACCCTCGACGCCCTCCGTCCCACCAACGCACACAAAAAGGTCCTCAAGCGCAAGCGCAAGCACAAGGGCTCCCTCGACGTCGTCGACGGCGACCACGCCTATCTCGGCCCCTGGGCCCCCTGGGAGGGCGAGGACCACGCCGCCGCCTTCCTCGACGGCGTCGAAGAGGAGGACCCTGCCCCCGACGACTCAGAGCCCGACGACCAGCCAGGCCCCGTCGTCCTCAGGAAAAAGGCCAAACCCAAGCGCGGCGGCGTCGGCCACGAGTCCTCCGTCTTCCACGGCAAGTCCATGACCGACTACCAGGGCAGGACCTACATGCACCCCCCCCTCGCCGAGGCCCCCAATCTCTCCGCAGAGGCCGGCTCCCAAGAGTCCTTCATCCCCAAGGCCTGCATACACACCTGGACCGGTCACACACAGGGCGTCTCCGTCGTCCGTCTCTTCCCAGACACGGGCCATCTCTTGCTCAGCGGGTCCATGGACACCAAGATCAAGGTACGTCACTGCCTCGGCCTCGTTCTGCCTCACACAGCCCCCCGTTCCTAGCTGTGGGACGTCTATACCCACGGAAACTGCCTTCGCACCTTCCACGGCCACGTGCAGGCCGTCAAAGACGTCACCTTCTCCAACGACGGCAGCAAGTTCTTGTCCTGCGGCTATGACCGTCAGATGAAGCTGTGGGACACCGAAACCGGCCAGTGTCTCAAGCGGTTCAGTAACGGCAAGACCCCGTACGTCGTCCGCTTCCACCCCGACGACGACAAACAGCACGTCTTCCTCGCCGGTATGTCGGACAAGAAGATCATTCAGGTGCGCCCAATGTCCCTCCCCTGCTTCCTCGCTGCGGCGACTGACCGGTCGTCGCCAGTACGACATGAATTCAGGCGAGATCACCCAAGAATACGACCAACACTTGGGGCCCGTCAACACCATCACGTTCGTCGACGAGAACCGTCGTTTCGTCACCACCTCGGACGACAAGACCATCCGGGCGTGGGACTACGACATACCCGTCGTGATCAAGTACATCGCCGAACCCCACATGCATTCCATGCCGGCCGTCACGTTGCATCCCTCGAGTTCGTGCTCGATTTCCGATCGGCGCCCTATTTCCCTTCTGACCCTCGCGTCGTCACAGAAAAGTACTTTGCCGCGCAGTCGCTCGACAACCAGATCCTCGTATATAGTACGGACAATTTCCGGCAAAACAGGAAAAAGAGGTTCGCGGGTCATTCCGTGGCGGGATATGCCTGCCAGGTGGGCTTTTCTCCGGATGGAAAGTGGATCAGTAGCGGCGACAGCGAGGGAAACGTGGTATTCTGGGACTGGAAGAGCGGTCGTATCAAGTCGCGCCTAAAAGCGCATTCCAAAGTCGTCATCGCCCACGAGTGGTTGCCACACGAGACCGTGAGTGACATCACCATCGCGATATCTGGTCGGCATTGACCGATGTTGTGCAGTCCAAAGTGGTAACTGCGTCGTGGGACGGCCTGATCAAGCTATGGGTGAGTCGTCCCGACTCCCAACGAGCGCATCAGCTGACGGCCTCGCGTGCAGGATTGAGTTTTGACATTAACGTTTGGTTCGATAGTCCGTGTACGCTCGTGTTTTAATATTGCGCTCGCAACGTCGCGGATTGCTGTGATCGATAAGAAAGCTTAACTCGGCGACCTTGTCCTGAAGCGCCTCAGTATCTCCGCGCCACCTCTCAACAAGCGCGTGGAGGCCAGTGTGAGGTGCGAAAATTGATTGGCTTCGTATTTTAATTTTTTGACTCGTCGGTTTCGACTTGACTCTTGAGAGCAGGTGGACGTTTCCTCGGAAGCATTTGGAGTGCAAGGTGCATACATTGTCCGAATCGATGCGTGTCACACCGTCGGATGGACCCGATGGAACTTCACGCTGCTCCAAAAATAGGTACCAAAAAGAAATCGACCACGTCTCCCGTGGACGGATCCGATGAGTGGAGGAGATAAGCATCCCCCGGGAGAGTCTCCGTGTGCCTGGGGACTTGGCTTGGGACCCCTCGAGACTTGATTTGGTTTGGGATACAATGACGCTTCGTGAAGCGTCGTGGTTCTCGTCGAACCAAATCTGTTTGGCACAACTGGTGCCTGCATTTCCTTGGAATGAAAAAAAAAGGTGCGCGGCGGCCGAAGTCGCCTGGTTCCTGAGTGGCCCAGTGACCGCGACGAGACACACATGGTTCACGATCAGCACACCGTTTTCTCATATCCGTCCTCCTCTGGATCCGAATAAAAGCGTGGTCGTTCCCCTCCACTCCATCTTGCACAACCAGGTCCCAGCTTCATCATGGCCTCTGTCAAATGCTACCTAGCGCTTCTCGTGGCCTGCCTGGTCCAAGTTTCGCTTGCCGTTCCAGTATGCTCCCTCGAGTCCTGCTCGCTTATCCGCTGGACTGATCACCCACCGCAGATGCCAGCCGAGCCTGTGGCCCGCACTCCTGTCGAGGTATGATGCCAAAGTTCATCCCGCCAAGTCCACCTCCTGAACACTCTATAGGTTCCCGTCGCGGATCAATTCGGTGGGAGTGGTGGCGGCCCTCCTGACTGGTAGACAGTGATCTACGGCCTCGTCCCCTCCGTGAGCCCCGTCGCCAGTCGTGTTCGATGACGCATGCTCACGCGCGCGGGGGTCCAGGCACCTAGATACCCGCGTTTTTGGTTTGATGTCTGTATCCAAAAATCCAGGGCTGATGATCGAGCGTTGCCCTTGCCATTTCTCACCCACCCTACACAACCCAGCACTCGTTTGTTTTCTGGAGGGACATGTATATCTGCTTCCTATGTACTGTAGCACTCGCTCGAAACGTGTATCCCGTATCATGTTCCGTTTTTTTTTCTTCCACCTTGCGGAACGTCACGTGAGGTTACGGCCGGCTTCTCCGCGTCCGATCAGTGTGCGCGTTTGGTACGCGTCTGGTCGAGCTTGGACGTTCAAGTTGACCACCATGTCGATGCTCGACGAGCCCGTTCCTCAAGATGACCTGATGCGCGACAGGACGCGCGTCTTTGAAGAGTTTCTCGTTTCAGACTCGCCCGTTTACAACTATCGAGACGAAATCGCGCGCTTGCTTCGCACCGAGCAAACGCGTCTCATCGTCAACATCGACGATCTCCGCGACTACAACAGAGAATACGCTGACGGGCTTCTCAAACAGCCCGTCGACTTTCTCCCCGCCTTTGATGATGCTCTGCTGAACGTCGTCACCCAAGTTCACGACACAGAAAAACACGAGCTCGAAGGGAAGAGCTACCGCGTGGGCTTCAGCGGATCGTTCGGTGACCACCATGTCAGTCCTCGAACGCTCAAAGCCGAACACCTCGGAAAGATGATATCCTTGGAGGGCATCATCACCCGCTGCTCCCTTGTTCGGCCCAAGATGCTCAGATCAGTACACTATTGTCCTGACACGAAGCTGTTTCATTCGCGCGATTATCGCGACGCCACGACTTCCACCTCCAATCTTCCCCCGACGTCCACCGTTACTCCTC
The DNA here is from genome assembly GCA_038090115.1 of Strobilomyces echinocephalus. Lineage (NCBI taxonomy): Eukaryota > Fungi > Basidiomycota > Agaricomycetes > Boletales > Boletaceae > Strobilomyces > Strobilomyces echinocephalus. Next base: position 90,822 of record JBBPMC010000005.1, on the reverse strand, counting down.
AACAGGACGACGATGGCCATCCTCTGCAGATGGAGTACGGCCATTGCGTATTTCGGGATCACCAGCGGATCAGCATCCAAGAGATGCCCGAACGTGCCCCTCCAGGACAGCTCCCGCGGAGCACGGACATCATTCTCGACGACGACCTTGTCGACAAATGTAAGCCCGGCGACCGCGTCCAGTTGGTTGGTTTCTTCCGAAGCGTGGGGGGTGGCGCCAACGGCGCCTTCAAGTGAGCGTTGGTTTACATTCGTTCCGAATAGCCGCTCAGATTTCCTCGAGATCGCTCATCCTCGCGAACAACATCAACCTTCTTTCCTCCAAGATCGGAGGTGGGATTGCTCAGACCCCACTGACCGACACCGACATCCGGCAAATCAACCAGCTTGCCAAACGGCGCAATATTTTCCATCTGATGTCGCAGTCCCTCGCCCCTTCTATCTTTGGGCACGACAAAATCAAAGAGGCCATTCTACTTCTCCTTCTCGGTGGCGCGGAGAAGAACCTCCCAAATGGCACGCACATTCGTGGTGACATCAACTTGCTCATGGTTGGCGACCCCTCTACCGCGAAATCGCAGATCCTACGATTCGTCCTTGGCACAGCACCGCTCGCGATCGCCACGACTGGGCGAGGGAGCTCTGGCGTTGGCTTGACTGCCGCCGTGACTACCGATCGAGATACAGGCGAACGCCGCCTCGAAGCGGGTGCAATGGTCCTCGCTGACCGTGGCGTAGTATGTATCGACGAGTTTGACAAGATGTCAGACATTGACCGCGTTGCCATCCACGAAGTCATGGAGCAACAGACGGTCACCATCGCCAAGGCGGGCATTCACACCAGTTTGAACGCGCGATGCAGCGTCGTCGCAGCTGCTAACCCAATTTACGGACAGGTGAGTCGTCAGAAACGTTGTCGACGCCGCGTTGACGTCCCCCCGCGCAGTACGACATCCACAAAGACCCGCACAAAAACATCGCCCTCCCCGACTCGCTCCTCTCTCGTTTCGATCTTCTCTTCATAGTTACTGACGACATCGACGAAGAGCGCGATCGTAAAATCGCAGACCACGTGCTTCGGCTACATCGGTACCTTCCCCCCGGAATCGAAGAAGGCACGCCCATACACGACGTCCTCAGTCAACCGTTGGCCGTGGATGGGCCTGGCGTCGCTCCCATCGAGCAGGACACCGTTGGCGAATCTAGTCCGTTTGAAAAATATGACCCATTGCTTCACGTCGGTTTCACCGCGGCCAAGTCCCGCACTCGGAGGGGCAAGCAGATGAAGATTGAGGTCCTCAATATCACCTTCGTGAAGAAGTACATTCAGTATGCAAAGAGCCGACCAGCGCCTGCGCTGACGAACGGCGCCGCCAACCATATCGTGAACGTGTATGCCAACCTCCGCAACGAGGAAGAGAGTCAAGCCAACAAGAAAAAGGTAGTCGCGATTCTGTCCATTTGGCGGCGGCTGACACTGGTTGCAGACCGCGCCGTTGACCGCGCGTACACTGGAGACCCTGATCCGTCTGTCCACTGCTCATGCGAAATCTCGACTCTCATCCAAGGTCGAGCAAGACGATGCGAGGGTGGCCGAGGAGATAATGCGCTATGCACTTTACAAGGAGGTTGCCAAGCGGCGCCGGCAGAGGAGAAAGAAACGAAAGCTCAACAGTGGCGGTGCTAGCGGAGGTCAAGGCGCAGATGGCTCACAGGACAGTTCGGACGAAGGGGACAGCGATGAGGATGAGGACGAGGACGAGCAACCCGAAGCTGCCGAACGACTGGATATGCCGCAGCAACAACCCAAGGGTGGACAGAAACTCCCCGCGCAGTCGGAGAGCCAGGATTCGTTGTGGCAGGACGAGAGTCAGGATGTGAGAATGGCGACGGTTCCGGCAGCCGCGGCTGGTGGCGTCCCGCCAGAACGGTATGTCAATTGGCCTCCTCTTCTCGAGATGCTCAGTCGAGCCCTTCTTTTTCTTTGTCCTTCCATTGCAGACTCCAGTTGTTCCGATCTAGGGTTGCCAACTTGTTTGCGTCGCGTCTACAAGACGAGGAACAGGTTTTCCTGGCAGAGCTGGTACAGCTGGTCAACGACGGACTGGGTACGGATGCTTTATTTGGGACCGCCGAAGCCACCGCTATTTGTCAGGTCATGACCGATTCGGACGAGCTCATGATGAGCGAAGGCATCGTCTACAAGGTATGACATCCCCGCGGACCCAGCTTGAACGTTGAACAGCGGCTCCTATTCCCAATGATATCTCGTTGCTTTACCATATTTGTGTCCTGCTGTGTCGTTGTACTGTAGACTAGCGCTGATCAACGTGGGGAATGACGCATCTCGGACAAAAGAGTCCGGGGTGGCTCCTCGTGAGGACACACATCATAGCGCTCACAGCCGGAGTCCCAGGCGGGCTCCACCTCCACAAGCTTCCGAGGCCACCTGTTCACCGGGGACAGTCATCTCTTAGCCTCAGCACAGCCTTGACCTCATCCACTCCCAAGCCCCCAGACCCAAGTTCCGTCACACCGTCCATCAGCTCCTCCCACTCGTCGCTCCTTCCGCCGAACAAGACATCGAGAAACCTTTCGTGCTTCTGTAGATCCGCCCCGAGAAGACGTCCAGCTGCCAACAGCCGACTCCACGGTTTCTCCACGCGAGCTCGCGACATATTCACCGCCACCTGCGAGGTTTCCGCCCACAGTTCGCATTCCGCTTGAACACTGCGCGCTTGGATGTGCGTCAGCCCATGCCGCGCCGAGCCTCGTGTCAGGCCAGGCCGGAAGAGGACCTGACGTTGGAGGACGTGCTCCGACAGTCGCAATGCGATGCGCCTGTAAAGTCTCGTGATGACGGCGGCGGGAAGGGTCCTCCGAAGAAACGCCAAGTGAGACGACAGAAGCGCAACAGCTGGCAGCAGCGTGCTTGGGACGGCGACGTCCATCGTGCCGTCGTCCGAGTCCTCTGTGTGGCTAGCGAGATTACAAATTAGTCGTGCCTGTCTGAATGCATCAGAGTTCACTTACATGACCATAGCGGAGAAGTGGGACTTGAGAGAGCCTTCACATTCACCACAAATTTGTTGCACTAGCATATCCTCAGATCTAGAAGAAAGGTTGGCAAATTGTGTGATAAGCTCTTCGAAGATAGTTCCGTCGGAGGTCTGCGTGGCGCGATGCTCAGGGAGAGACAAGTGTGAGCCCGTTGCCATGCGGAGAGATGCACGATGGTTGATGTCCACCCAAAGCTCCAAAAAAAACTAGATGCGGCTTGATTACAGGACGAACCAGAGAACAATAGACGTACTCACCACCTCTTCTCCCCAAGTTCGCATAGCATTTTCTATGTATTTCGCGCTCAACAAAGCCTTGCATAAGCGCTGGCTTCCTTCCACGCCTCCCGTCAGTTTCCGAGAATCCGTCTTAGGGCCGTCAACACCCAACGCGCCGGGTACTGCACGGACCAAAGCAGAAGAAAGCGTCTCAAATGCATCCAAAGATGAAGATATCCGAGAGTGGTATGATTCCAGGATCGGGAGCTGAACGTGAATAAGGAATTTGGTGCGCTGCCGGAAAGATGGTAAAGGCGAGTAGCGGTCTGTGATGGTAAGAATTTAAGAGTGAATGAACGTAAATGTCGACGAGCAAGGACGCACCAGTCACCTGCTCAACAAGAGCCTTGATTCTGCGTGCTGAAGTCGTTGCTTTGAAGTCGATACCCCGAGACGCATGGTTCTGGACGTATTCGTTGCTATCGTCATCAACGATGACCCAAGCGTCAGAAGCACTGATGATTTCATGGTATTGGTCATCTGCGACTGCATTCGGGTGAGTGAGATCTCAGCTGAATAAATGCTTCACCGTACATTTTTTCTCTCCTTCCAGCCAGGCGTTAAACCAGTCTTTTTGATCTAAGATCACTTTACTGATGCCTCCTCGCCCATATTCTTCATTTTCGTCACCGCTTGCCTCCTTGCTGTCCTGGACAAACTCGTAACCCATGTCGCGCAGGCTAGAATCAAAGGCTAATGATTGATAAACCGTGTGCGCTAATAGGGCCGGCCGAGTCAACAGCATGGGAATCGACCGATTGAGTTTTCGTTCAAGTATAGGAAGGAGAAGCGTCGTATAATTGTGCTGAGGTTACCCCAGTCCATTCTGTCTTCACGATACATTTTCAAACGGCATCACGTACCCATGCATTAATGTCCCGAAATTTGGAACCAGAAATTAGTCTTTGCATTACGCCTTCCATGAATGGTCGATGGTCATGGGCAACGTTGGCAATGTGGGTAAAATACCACTCCGGCTGAAAATAGGTATGAATTGTCTGCAGTATAACGAACAAAGAGCTCATCTGCCTTGTCCAAGCGATTTGTCTCTCGCTCGCAGTCGAAATGATATTTGAAACGCAGAGCTACTGGCTGAGCAAGTGCCTGTAATGGATAAAGGCCCTCGCTTGCTCGAGGTGGCTGAAGTGTCTCTCCGCTATGTTTTAAAGTAGCAGTTAGCCGAGAATATGGTACGCTGATATTTTGATTGGGATGCGTACATCTCTTGTAACTTGAGCAAGTCAGAGACTGCCAACTCGAATGTCGCACGATCCTCTTTGTTCGCGGAAACATAATCGACAGCCGTTGGCCACTTGATAGTCTCAGAAGCGGATATGAGCGTCCTGTGAAGCCAACATCACGCAGAAGTCGATGGCGACCCAGGAATGTCACGTACGAGAACAAAGCGGCCTTCATTTCCGTCCATGTCTTATCACAAATTCTCTCGAGAAAGGCCATTAGGCTGAGGGGGCCGTGCGAATTGCCAATGTCTTCCACTGTGCCGCATGAATGTCTCACGTCATTCACGAAGGCTATTAGAGCTTGATACTCCGAGGTGACTGCTCGCGTTATGGGGGAATTACTATTATGCATCTGTGACAAGGCCAACTCGCTGCCGGCTTGGATGAATAGGCAGAGAACATGCTATAGCACTTGTTCTTACCTGAGATGTAGGGACCGTTCTACGATGGCAACGTAGGACCGAACGCTTTCGAGTTCCTTTAAAGCATGGTGCATCGTCTCTATGTCTTCGAGCAACGTGGGTCCATTATCATCTCCAGCGGGGCTGAGTGCGGAAACCAAGTCATGGGACAGGTAGGCAAGGTCGTCCTCGAGATTATCCCGTAGCGAAGCAAGCTCCTTTGCCTTGTCCAACTGCAAAAAGGCCTCTATTCGTGTATTGGTCGTCAAAGTCTCGATTCCTTTCTCCGACTCGATAAGCTATGGAGAAATGAGGGGCAGACAGAGAGGATGGTTGAATTGACACCGACATGCCGCTCGAGTTGGACTTGGTTGGTGCGCGCGTCGTCCAGAATTTTCTGCAGGTCATCGAGATGAGCAGAGTCTGCGAATCTGCTGCTTATAATGTCAAGAGCTGAGTCGTGCGCGAGTTCTACGCTCGGGGCGTCCCGCAACTGCTTGATGATTTGAGAGGACATTAAGCCAAGGTGCTCTATTGGCCGCGTGGCCCCACCGACTGTATTATTGGCACGTGGTTATCTTGCTACTCGACTCCCACTTGCAAGAGACAAGTATTATGATGCACACAGCGGGATCGACCCAAAGACATAATGTAAGCGAAGCGAATTATATGAGCAGGCGTAGGGCTTGTGACTCGGAGTGAGGGGAGATGTGGGGGCCTTCGTGTATAAGCGCTCGAGCTGGGCATACCGGTACATACGTCTCTTGTATGTTTCTATCGCAGGTCGTGCCGTGGACCTGGACGAACCTCGGCGGGTTTTGACTGATATCTCCCACCTCGAGCGCAGAGTGCCCATGAATCTTGCATGCATGACGACGCGTCGTCCGGTTGCAGCGAATGTTCTCGTCATGGGAGACACGTTTTAACTCTCGCGCCGCCTGCAGGGCAGTCGATCCGAGTCGTACGCTCATACTAGTACTGCAGGCACCCAAAGATTACTGTTCGATGATGAGCGCTCTCATATAGTGAAGTGACCGATGGCAGTTGGATAAAAGTGAAAACGACTCGTCCGCAGCGGCCAGTACATAGTACTCAAACAAACTACGTAGCATAAGTGACCAGATGCCACGTAGACGGGCATCATATCGAGAGGTAGTAGAGGCATACTCGTACAGCATGTACCGCTGACAAGTTTTGACCGAGCGCAAGACAGCGCAAGCTCAGGATCACGTCGGATCTTGATATCCATGGCTGAAGAATAGTTTTCAGTTTTTCATGGCCAATGCGAACCGTGACGGGTTGACGGAGGTATCTTGGAAGTTCATTTCGTGGTCGTCTCCGGAAATGGTGCAGCGTAACTCCTTGGACCAGAGGTTGGAAGTGCTTTGGTAGTTCGTCACGTACTAGGACCACGCGCACTGTGCGCGCAGTCCACCTTCGGTCGTGCAATGCAAAAATTTGTCGTCGGGGGAGCTGAGAACATGAGTCCAGCCTGAGACAGAGTTTTGGGAACTCACTTCACCGGAGGAAGAGCACCACGCGGGCATTCATCAGGACTCAGGAGACTGGCAGGTTCAAGTTAGCGCTCGTCCTCGCCCCGTTTCAGCCTGAGCGCACGCACGCACCACTCCCTGCCTCCATTGGTCATTCTGGCTCCGAGTAGCTCACTCAGCCCGTTCCAAAGCGCGCGAGCCTCCTGACTGCCAGGTCGAGGTTGCCTGTCCGTCCTCTCTCTCTTCTCCCGAGCGGCGAGCGGACGAGCAACGTCCAAAGATGCACTGAGATATGGAACATTTGAGATACTGGTATTTACAAGACATATGTAGATGATGATCTAGCTCTTGTCGGGTAAGTAGTAGAACGAGCGAATGCACCGACCTGATGCAAACACGCTACATCTCCAACATCTCTACATACCTCACTACCTCTTCCCAGTCCTTCACCCGCTGTATGAAATTCCGGCGTTGTTCATTCGCCCGTGCTAGGGCCGCCTCACCCCGTCGAACGTCATCCTCCAGAAAACTATTGTCCCCATTTCGGAGCTCCACTCGCTTCGCATAGGCCATATCATCGTGCTCGTCTTCAGGAAGCGATAACCTCTTATTCCACTGGTAGCCTCCAAAGAGCAATACGAGTGGTCCACCGACGTCTCCGTTGGGCAAGACATAGTCGGCACAAGCCACCGCATTTTCCAATGAGTCGTCGATCAGTAGCTTTGCTCCAACGCGGACGCAAACCTCTGCCTTCGTGAGTTTCTTAGGGATCACGTTGACCGGATCTGCGCCCGGGACACTGTCTGGTCTTTGCTGGGCGGCAAACTGGCCGGTGCATATTATTTCCTCGAAGCAACCAGGAAAATGAAGCTGTATCCACTCCCAACTGGCATCACGGACGTGCTGGTTGCGAGCAGTGATGATGATGAGCCGGTAGCCTAGACGACGGAGGACAGCGATGCCCTCTTGTGCACCTTGAATCGGCTGGATCGATGACACCCAATCTGCCGCATAGAAATCCCTTACTTTCTTGTGGGTTTGGGTAGGTGTCCCCCAGCAGGGGTTCTGACACGAAGATTTGGGTGATCAGATGGCATGTCGGACGAAGGACGAGACATACTTTCCAGTAGTAGTAGTAGTAAAAGTCGTCCAAGGTGATGTTGGAGCCGTGCGTCTCATTATGCCCTGATCATGCCAATGTTCGAGTTTAAGTTGAAGTGACGATGAGACGGAAAACGAACACTCTGCGACATATTGGTTGGTGCTACTGAGAACATCGTCTAGATCGACCGCTATGATGCCCTTGAAAGACGAGTTTTGGGTATCTGCCCTTTCCAGCGCCGGCCCAGAATCGGGTGCTGGCTGGCTAGGCATGTCAGTGAGAGTTGTGCCGGGATCGGCCCGGGAAAGCCAGAACGGGTCGTCAATCACATGTGGAAAGTTACAAATGACAGGACAGGAACTGTTTCATCGGTTGCAGGGTCAACCATGCACGTCTTCTCCAAGCTTCTTCCATCCGATAAGCGGATTACCGGCCTGGCTCGCTTCTACGCCACCCACCGACCTCTCGTTCAACGTGGCCTCACTACTGGCTTTGTCCTTTATGTCCTTCTGGCCGCGTATCATGGTGTCGTAGCTCGCCCTCCCTCCAGCGCTGTTCCCCGGAGGGACGGAAAGCCTCCCCGCGTCGCTGTAAGCCTCCTGTGACAATTGCCCCATCACTGCCAATCTCACGCTAGCGTCGCAGGTCGATGCATTGTTTTATCAGCGGCTGCGCGTCGTTCTCAGAATTGTAATCCCTTCTATTCGCTCTAAGGAGGCTCTTCTCCTTGTTATGCACTCCAGCTTGCTGGTATTCAGGACTGCGATTTCTTTATACGTCGCAACGCTCGACGGCAAGTGAGTCATACCTTCACTCAGTATAGATCCATATTCGACCCGTTGGTAGAATTGTCGCATCGCTTGTGAGGGGCAGGTCCTTGGAATTCCTTTTAAACATCATTCGCTGGCTCCTTATTGCGATCCCCGCAACTTGGACAAACAGCTGGCTGAGTTACGTTCAAAGCAAGCTCGCAATCGCTTACCGAACCCGTCTCACACGTGAGGTTCTCAAGCAATACCTTGGCGAGGAAAACGAGACTCCTAATTCAAAAGTGTACTACAAAATCTGTGAGTAACCCATCACCTGTGGGCCTGAAACCTCACTTTCGTTCCCAGCAAACCTGGATGATAGGATCAAGAATGTTGATCAGTCAAGTTTATTCAGAGTACTCACCCATTCGAAGTGCTGACAGACTCTTAGGATGATTACTCACGACATACAACGTTTCTCGGCCCATCTCGCAGCCATCTATGCGAATTTGGCCAAACCTATACTTGATGTCATTCTCTACAATTACCAGTTATCCCAGAATATTGGGGCAGAGGGGCTTGTGCTCCTTACTGTTCTGATACAGTCATCTGCCGCGTTGTGTACGTCCTCGCTTTTGTTGGAAAGTGGTCTCTGAGTTGACGCATGCCATAGTACGAGCAGTGACGCCTTCATTTGGTACATACACTGCTCAATCTGCTGCACTCGCTGGTTCTCTGCGGCACACACATTCCCGCTTGGCAGAGTTTGCCGAGGAAGTTGCGTTTTTGGGCGGTGAAGACGCTGAGAAAGAAATTATAGAGAAAGAATACATGACGCTTATACGGCACGAAGAGAAGGTCATGGCTCGGAGATGGTGGTATGGTTGTGCCGAGGAAGGGATCGTGAAATGGATTTGGGGAAGCTTCGGGGTCAGTGTTACATTTTCATGTGTACGTTTGACTGAATTCAGTAAAGCTAGTGGTTTGTGCCATTCCAGTTTTCTTCAAGCTTCCTGGTCTCTCGAGTGACCTTGGCAGTCGCACAGAAGGTTAGAATGACATCTATTTTCGTTCATCTCTGCTAATATTTACACTAGGTTTCGTCACAAATCGAAGGCTTCTCTTGTCCTCCTCTGGTATGCCCCTTCGTCGTTGTCGTTGTCATTATTATTATTCAGGTTGATCCTGATATATCCGTGATACTAGATGCGATGGGTCGTGTTATGTATTCTTACAAGGATCTCGCCGAGCTTGCAGGCTACACTGCGCGTGTGTCTCTCCTGCTTGGTACGATGTCAGATATATGCAAGGGCAAATTCGAGAAAGGTCTGGTGGCTAGTGCTTTGGAAGGGGAAAATAGCAAAAGTGCGTCGTTTAGTCGTTCTACAGTCACATTCTATCTCATCAGGAATAGTCGTTAACGGTCGAGGACAAGTATTCGAAGCTGAGGACATTCAGTTTGAAAATGTGCCAATCGTGACCCCCAATGGGGACGTACTGCTGAAGGGCCTAACATTTAACGTGAAGCCAGGGGTAAGGGCTTCACCTTGTATAATAAGTCGAATGACTATACAGGGCACGTTTAGGAGCATTTACTCATTGTGGGCCCCAATGGTCAATGGGTTTCGCCATTGCTTAGAGTTTTCTGACTCCAGCACTTCTCCAGGCTCTGGGAAATCATCGTTGTTCCGTATTCTAGGCGGGCTTTGGCCCGTTTATGGTACGTTCATCAATGCGTTCCTACGATGCTTCCTCAGTTGTTCCAGGCGGCATCGTACGGAAGCCGCCCGCGTCAGACTTCATTCTAATTCCCCAACGACCCTACATCTCGTTGGGCACACTCCGTGACCAGGTTATTTACCCACACTCGGAAGAACAGATGAAGGCTCGTGAGTCACTGCTTGACCTTTCGCATCACCATTTACAGGGGATCCATAGGAGGAGTCTCGGACATCGACCTACTAGTTATTCTCGCTGTGGTAGGGATGGATTATGTCATAGAACGTGAAGGTGGATGGGATGCCACCCGTGAATGGAGGGAAGCCTTGAGCGGCGGTGATCAGCAGAAGATTGCGTGGGCAAGATTATTTTATCATAAACCAAAGGCACGTCTTTGTTTCCGAGTCTCCTGGAAGGCGACTGATTGTTGGCCTAGTACGCCATTCTCGATGAGGCGACTTCTCTCGTTCCGTCAGATATGGAAGGAAAGATGATGGAGGAGGCGACTGCTCTGGGCATCACCCTCTTGACTGTTTCTCACCGACCGTCGTTGTGGAAGTATCATTCCACGATCCTGCAATTTGATGGACAAGGTGGATACGTGTTGTGAGTTGCAATTCCGCGAAGGACCAATGATGCACGGATGGTTTATGCTTACTGGTCGGTCCTTGAAGTACGCAGTTAAATGCGGACAAGCGGCTGTCTCTCAAAGAGGAAAAGGAACAGCTGCAGGCGAAACTTTTGGAGGTGTGAGTACTCTCTGGTTTGGGTCAACCCCGTGGACGTTGATTTCGAAATTCTTTAGACCAAAACTCAAATCACGTCTCGCGGAGCTCCGGCTCTTGGCCGACCCACAGGGTAGTGTGGCAGTCATTGTAGGATAGTACTTAGTGGTGGTATACCTCGCGGGAATTATATTCCAAACCAATATTTGCCGAATTGCCCCGTAGCCAATCGGGTGGCCGAGATTGGTCACGAAAAATTGGCGAGTCGAGTTCGTCGTTAAACGCCGCGCCTCAGCGCTCAGCGTTCACTCCCGCACGACCACCTTCCTTGGCTTGCCCCGCTCGTTCCCGGTCTCGAACGATGCATTTCTTTTCCCAGTCGTTCAAGTATGAGTGTGTAAATTTTCGTGAAAGCCAACCCCTGCGCATCTGATGTGCTCTTCCAGCCACTCCTGGTCTCACGTCGTCATTGGTATATGGCACAAATACCCAAATCCACACTGCACCCACGTTGTGACGGTCGATGTCGTAGACCGTTCTGTCGACCCAAACACTGGAATAATACGGACGGAACGTGTGTTGGGCTGCAAACAAAAGGCGCCAGCTTGGATCGTCAAAGTAAATCGATCTGCCTTGCAGCGAGTCGTCTCACCTGACCATTTTAAATGTTCTAGCTGTTTGGTGGATCGGAAGATACCTACGTACGTGAGATATCGTTCGTCGATCCTGCCACACAAAGCGCAACGATCACTTCCGTCAACCTTTCGTTATCGCAATTCGCGTCTTGTTATGAACGGATACAATATAGCCCAACGTCGTCCCATCAGACAATGTTCACGCAGACCGCAGAAATACAAGCCCGCATGGCAATGTGGCGGGCAATGACGGATAGAGTGGAAAGTTGGCTCGTGCAGAGGTTTGAACAAAATGCTAAGCTAGGCAAGGCTGGGTTTTCGGACGTACTGAGGACAATGTGGGAGTCAAAACAACCCCAGCTATCTCCAGGAGCGTCGTAGCTGTTTCCCGTGGTCATGTTGCCTGTTGCATGATTCATCTTCATAGTTTTTGACTCCCCACACCGCAGCCTCCCTTGGACGCCATTTCACTTAGATTTATCTACAAAAGTCGCCTTTGACAATACACTTATGATTATTCTACTCGTGTAATCTTGTGGACCGGGAATCCCTACTAGTATTACTATAGATACTTCTAGACGAGCGCCGTACTGTACGAATATAAATTATCATTACATGTCACACTTCCTGCTCATAGACTTCATCCCAACCCACGTAGGGATCTCCGGTATCCCCTTTCTCGCTTTCGTCTTCCTCTGCATTGTGTACCTCATCCTGAAAGTCGTTACGAGATGCTGACTGCCATGAGGAGTCCGAGGACCTCTGGCTTACTACTCCGCCACCGCCTTCTACGATCACACCATCCTCCGTTTTATCATCCATCGAGTATAGGTCGCCTTTCTCGTCAAGGTCAACACCCGGGTCAACACCATCTACGAAGAGGTCCTTGAGCGCATCATAGTTGATTCGTTTGCTATACTTTGCATTTTTCTTGAGAAGGTTGCGGACTGATTCGGCTGCAGTTCTCCCAGACGGTGTAGACTCATCCCGGGGTTTCGTGACGGATTTTCGTCGCTAAAATTGATGCGCCGTTGGTGATAGTCCCACAGACAAGAAATCCAAGAGACAAACGAACCTTGCGACTTCGTGGGTGCTGAGTGCCTTCTTCTAGCTGATCAGTCTTTGCTGTAAGGATTTTTTTGAGTGACACATCTCACAAGCGAAGAGCAAAAACGTACCGGCGATGCCCTCCAGGTATTCACGATTCATTTCCACCCATACACGTTCCTTGGTTTTGACCTCTTCCTCGGATAGAAGAAAGGAATCAAGTTCCCCTTCGTCAAGGCCCCTGAGTTCATCGACGTCAGCAAACTGGGCATGACGTCGTTCCTCCGCTTCGTCGAGAGCTTCGGTGAGCATCAGACTCTGCGAGCTTTGCAAGAAGGTCGCCACCTCTTCTGCAAGGGCTCGGTCGACACTCTCCTCGATGCCAGTAGCAGATTGAGTTGTTGCATCCTCGACATTTAATCGCAGCACCGGGTCGATATAAGTTGAATCGTCATCTTCGGGGAAGAAGAGGGGTGGAGACGCTGTTGTGCCTGCAAGGATCCCTTGATTGAAGAGTGCGGGATCTATTGTTGGTGGAGGTGGCACAATCTGTTGAGGTGGGGGTCCAGCTTCGAAACCCTCCTCCTCTGATACGTTATCCACTCTTTTCCGTTTTCCCTTCCGCTTCTTAATCCTATCCTTGGGCAGATTGACAGGTTGTTCCTTCTCTCTCTCCTCCCGTTCCTTTCCCTTGGTGAAAGCAGGTGGGTCCATCTCCTCGTCCAACCATACCGTCCTGAAATCTGCTAATGTCAGTTGCCCACTAGGCGTCTTCTTGAATTCCTCGAGACGTTTCTTCAACGTGGTATCTGCAATCTTTACAACCTGAACAATCTCCTCCACAGACCTCCGGAAGTTATTCATGCGAGCAGCAAGGAGAAGGGCCGCACCACATATACCGGCCGGACGTCGTCCTTTGGTAACCCAGTCCCTGTCAAAGCGCTGCACAAGACGAACAGCATCGGTAGCGACCTTGTGAGTCTCTTCGCCGAACTCGAGCAACGCGGCGAATCGAGATATATAATGTGACGGATCCACGACAGGAAGTCTGAGGTTGAGCGTTTGCAGTAGCTGGAGATAGGTGTGGCCTAGCTCGAACACGTTGACCTGAGAATGATCAGCGGCCTGGCTAGATTTGAAATGTACAGTCCTATATACCTGCAAAATGTCGGAAAAGTCTATGAGCATGTAGTTTCGTGTCTCCTTCTGCCTGCAAGCGACATATAAACAAACAGCAGCTACGTTGATGCTTCTTCGTCCCTTGGTGAATTTATGCTCGACAGCAAGAGTATACAGGCGGGTTGCGGCGAGAGCGACTACTTCAGAGAGGTGAAGGGCCGTGGCAAGACTTTGAATCTTCCTACTAGCTGTTGAGGTATGAACGTTGGCCTCTGCGTTGTTCAACGATACGTACCATTCGCAATTGTCTGCTCGCGCGATTCAGCGCTTCCCCGCTTACTGAACGGACCACTCATACGAGCGTGAGCTAGGCGATGTTTAGAAATCCTAATTAGTACCAATACACGACGGGACTCACTGGATCCTTGTCCGACATAGGCCCCCTGAACCATTGCGGCGCCTGTGGAAGTCTCACCGAAGGTGACCTCGGACACGATGGTGTTCTCTTCCACCACGGTCCCGCATTTTATACAAAACCCATTGCCTGCAGCAGGATCATATTCGATTACCGTACCTCCGCAATCTGTGCAGATGTTCTGGAGGGGATTGAGATGGTGCGGGGGGGCGACGAAAGTACAAGCGACATACCATGTTGCTGATTGAGGATGAGTTGTGTGACACAGAACGGATCACACTGGACAAGGCTCAGCGGGAAACTCCTGGACATAGTCAGCGAGTCAGATGTCACGGAGGAATACGGAAGTCACTATGTCACGCTACTACTAGATCTGAGTCAATCTTATCGCTAGTTTCTGTGCCATATGAACCGCTAATCCCAGCAGGGTCCACTCATGGACGAGCTCGTACATCACTGTCTTCGCGAGCTGTCGTTCGACGGCGACCTTGGTGAGTTCCCTCACCCGGCGTCTATTCCCCTCGGGAGGGTTCGAACCCCCCTTCGCACACTTATTTTCTCTCACCCTAGGTTCCAATGCTTCTCGCCTCAGAGACTTCATTGCTGGCTTCTACGCAACCCAAGACGACAGCGCACAGCTCGTTGACGATGCGTTCTGCGCTTTCGTATGGTCGCTCGTAGTGCAGCAGCCGTCTGTCCGCGTCGGCACTCTTCCTCCTGGATCCGTCTCAGAAGTATATATCGCCCAACAGGCAAGCGCTAAACGCAAGACCGCTGCCAAAGGCGAAGAAGTTACAGAGGGCGCGCTTCCCTCCCTAGACCTGGTCGAGGATGCTCGGCAGAGGCACTTGGAGGACTTGAAGCGTGAATATGGTGACGATCTGCGCATAGCAGTTGACCCAGAAACTTCCTTTGCTGCGATCACAGGTTCCCACATCAGAGTACGTGAGAGCCAGTCGAGCATGACGAAGCTGATCCGATTGCACGCAGCCCCCTAAACTAAGCCCTATGGTGTACAGCGCTCTTCAGTTAATCACGCGAGGACGAGAAGACGGAATCACGACCGTGGGGCTTGGCCGGAAGACCAAATACGACCAAAAGACATGTTTCTATCTCATTAAACAGCTAGTTGAACTTGGCCTCATGTATGTTTCCCTTTCCTTCGATCGCTCCCAGTTTCACAACTTTTGCCAGTATCAAAGTACGCCGCGGAGGCGTCGGGAACCACACCTGTATCCACAAATATTTCGTAGAACGGAGTCCACTCTGGCAGCAGATTCAGGAGGAAGTTCGAGATGTCGACGTTACGGCTGTCAGACAGGTTAACCCGACCGAAACTGCTGACGAAGCTACCGATCAAGACGGCCCTTCACAAATCATCTTTGATCCGATTGACTCTCGGCACCTCTCGAGTCTCCCGCTTGTTAAAAATAGGATCGTTAAGTTGCTTAGAGCGTCCAGAGACCACATACATCGGTCCAACAACCTACTTATGACGATTGTAAGGGATTCCTTCATTTTGACCTGTCTCTCTCCTATCATCATGTCGTAGGGATTTCTGCATCCAACAAAGACGGATCGCCGCTTTTTCCAGACCAGGCTCCGTGAATTGATTCAGCAAGGCATCATTGAACGTGTCTTGGTTCCGGGCAGCAAGACACGGGATCGTACGATTAAATGCATACGACTCGTGACACCAAACAACCAGCTTCCGGAGGGGTCCGTAGTTGTGCGACAGGTCGTGGAGGAAGATGAAAAAGATGCGAGTCTCGCCGAGGACACTCCGGGTTTGTTTCACTGACAAAATTATATTTCCAAGCCTGATGAGATGGGACTCCAGTTTGTCATAGCGAAGTTAAAGCGAATCTAACAATCCACAAGCAAGTGTCGAATATGCTTGAAGAAGCTGGACAATCTGGTTTGACGCTTAATGTAAGCTGGGAAGCTCTCGCTTTGATGACCTAACAAACTTTATTTATTTAGGAAATATGTATTTCTCTCGGCAATTTTGACAAACGCACTATCGAACTGCTACTTACGCGGGGGTCCAACAGCAGACCACCTGCTCATCTCAGCGACCTGGGGACCATAGATCTCATGGAGACCTATGGCAGGGAGAGACGTCATCGATACTTTACTCTTGCGGCGTACAAATGCGTAATGGCGAGCGAACGACTCCAGGATACTCCTACCTCTGTCGTCGACGTTGACCTGTCATGCGTCGGAAAATTTGCAGCACTTGACCCCAGACAGTTCTACTCTACGACGCGACAACTTCATTCTTATCACGACTCTTTCAAAGGTGCCGCGACAGCGAAAAGCAAAAAGCGGAAAAGAGACGAGGAAGGAAGCAATGTAGAGGAAAGTGAACCGCTTCCGAAGCCGAAGCGAGGTCGTCCTCGTAAAACGCCAGCACCTGCGGATGCTCAACCGAGGAAGCGCGGAAGACCTCGTAAGAATCCCCCTGCCGAGGCTCCGACTACCACATCAAGAGGGTCCTTGTCAGGGCCAGGGGCAGAAGTCTGTGCGGTAGGAGAGGGACAAATGTCTGCAAGCGCTCAACCTGCCGCGGGACGAGCCGTAAACAATCGATTGGCTAACGAAAGATCCCCCCCAGAGAGATGCGACGTTGAAGCCGGGGTCTCGCATCTATCATCGGAAAAGGATGATGGGGATGTGGAGTCAAATGGATCTCCTTTTCGCCGTTCTTCAAAACGCTCCAAAGCGACTGCGCTCGATCCGGATTTCCATTCAAGCGCTCAACCGAGGGATGGTAGTGCGATAGTGTCGAGTGGTTCTCAATCACCGAAAGAAACTGGCCCGGAAGGAAAGTCGTCCGTGTCAGAGGAAGGTCCCGTCTTAATTTCGGCTGTGAGTACTGTCAGGTGCCGTTCTGCATGGATGCTGACAACATCTAGAACCAGATTTATCACGCCACGCCGACGACTGAGCAACAATCATCTCAAATACCCAATTCTGATGTGGGTACTGGTGAGAAGCGCGAAAATACAATCCTGCTGTCTTCCTCGCGGCCGTGGAAACGAAGTCGAACTAATGGAAGCGGGAAATTGCGCTCGAATATTAATATATCTTCCCTGCGACGCGAAAACGAGCTCTTGAAAGTCATAGAAAGCATGGGGGGGATTGCAAGCATGCAGTCCAAGGAAATTTTCGATGCACATACAGCACTTCTTGAGTCCATGTCACAGGCCAGAGAGCCGACTAGCGCCCCGGTTGGGACACGTCTCGATAAACGCACTGCGGAGTCTACGCTGAAGAACCTGGAGAGCCACGGACGAATCAGGATGGTCAAGACTTCCCTCGCTGTACAGTCTGGTAGCAGCAAACCTACTTGTCTGGTTTATCTTCCGGATACTCCGCAAGAGAAAGTCAACGCTTTTCTTCGCCAACTTAGCCGAAGTGTGCCGACAATGACTCCAAGCTCCGTTAAAGTGCTGGAACAGCCTACCGAACGTCCGGGTGTCTCCGCGCACCGGGAAAACGAGATTCAAAAGGCTAATAAGGAGACACGGCCCATTTCCAAGGAAGTGCTAGGTATCGATATGCATAAGTCTGTCGTTGGACCTCCCCCTGTAGTCCCTAACCCTCCCGAGAAATCGGTCAAATTCTTGAATGTCCAGCAAGGTCTCACAGCTGTGGCGAGCGTGAAAAAGAGGGGAAAGGCAAAGGAAGAAAGCGAATGTACGTGAATGCATAGCTCTTACTCTCTCCGTGCAAACTGACGTCGGTCTCTAGCCTCGAGGCGACCGAGATTCCATTGGACAAGAGAATTTGATGAATTAGCACGGGATGCATCTGCAGTTATTCGAGCGCGGTGCCGCGCTTCCAGACTCGACTTGTCCGCATTTGATCAAGTATTTCCAGCAGTACCAAGAAACTCGGTCAGGCAGCGTATCATACATCTCAGGGATAATGCCGCTGAAGATCTGTATATGAAACGCTTGGAAGACCAGTGGTATACGGTTTGGCTGCGTTACCGAGGAACACCTCATCTTCCCGACGAAGAGCCCAGCAGTCCCTCTGACTTCGACTTGATAAACCACATTGAGTTCCTCCGAAAACATGTGGATAAGAATGCCCTGTAAGTGTCAAGGCTTTCTTACCAGCGAAACTCAATGCCGAATAGGCGAGTGGGCTTCGTGGAACGGGAGATACCGAGGAAACTGGCCACTTCTGTCGAAGAACTGTTTAATGCTTACGAGGTTGCAGAGCCTACCATAGCTACGTCAGCATGGGATTTCATGTGGGGTACGACGGTCGAAGAAGGGAGGGAAAAGCAGTTTCGGAGCCAGGCATTCACGAAAGAACCCGATATCATATGCGAGGCTACGAAGAACGAGAGGGTGCAACTTGCAGAAGCTGCGTTGAAGGTACCCGTGTTCATTATCGTTGTTCACACGCATATTTATGAGTTCAAAGATGGTCTTTGGAACGCCAAGCGAACTCTACGATTCCGATAATGCGACGCGTCTATTGCATAGTGCAGGGGATCCGTGCGTGTCTGTTGCAAGGTCAAACCTTCTGCACCAAGGGGTGCTATCTAAACTCGTTCGGGATCCGAAGAAAGCAAAGCCGGGGAGAATGCTCAAAATCTCGGACGCGTAGGTGATGACATATGCGCATGTTTGGAGATGTTGATTAATAGTTATACAGTAATCTCAACAGTCTTGGTGGACCATTTCCTCAAGATTTGTTCCAGGATGCTATTTCGCTGGAAGACGTGGCCATCGAAGGGGTGGTGGACGAAATGGAGTGGCCCTTAATTGCTTCAGAAGGTGACACCACTGCGTTATTGCAACTTGTTTCTGAAGACCAGGTAAGTGAAAGCCTATCATTTCATTGTAGTAAATTTATACAACCCCATTAGGTTGATTTTACCGTGGACTTGTCTCAGTCGCGAACTGCTCGGCAGAAGATTGATTGGAATAGTAAAAGGGCAGGTAAAATAGCTTTGCTTTTTCTCGAGTTCAATATTTATCGGTTGACCGCATAGATGACGAAGACATTGAGACTTGCATACGAGTGAATTTTTCCCGTACATCCGTTGTCGGTCCAGGCGGAAATCAAGACCACAGTTCCGATCGTCCCGTGGCCGCGCCCGATCCAAGTGCAATAAGCCAGGCAATTCACGGGAAAACACCTGACGGAGAGGAGGCTGCATGTTCCCTCAGCAGAGAGACTGGCCTTATCAACTGTTCTGCGTGCATCGACGTGGCCTTTGCGAATTTTACGTCGTGCCTCAGCGAGCCGGATCGTAATCTCTCTTGTCGGATTCTTGACCTCGCACGTAGCTCAAGGGAGACTGGACTCGACAAAGCAACATGTTTGGTATGTTCCCGCTTTTGACCTCGTTGTGTTGACTGAGTTTTGCAGGGCTTGGAGGCTGGACGAGAGCGATACGTCCTTGGACTTGTCCATAAAATGACGTTAACGTCGCCCCCAATATTGATGTGGACATACTTCAATGCCCCGCTACTAATGGCTGGGGACTACTGTGGCGCCTTGGGAGTAACAGTGTCCGATAAGCCTGTGGCACTCGTTACTCCTCGGCGATGGCTCGATATTCGCGGATATAGACTCGACGGACCGTGGAGGGCAGCGCAGCAAGCAGTAGTCGGGGTCGTTTTCCAACATCCTGGCATTGGCCTGGTGAGCCTCCTTGTTGCATACCATGCTTTCCGTTGAATTCCTCTTACAGGCTGAGCTCCGATGGCGTCTACGAGTGGTGTACGACAGACAGGAGATCATCGACCTCCTCTCATCGCTACTGGAGGATGGCGTCTTGGAGTGTCGAGCTGATGCGAGTTTGGAAACCTTTCGAGGCTTATCTGGATGGCCCAAGATGATGGACGACGACGAGATGGTATTTTGGTTCATTGCAGAAAAGCACCACTGGTATCAAATTTGACAACTTTTTCCCAGCATATTAACAGTTAAGTCACTTGTCATATCGTTATACCATTTGTCCGATTGTACGATGTAGTAACATGGAGTTCAACATATAACTTGTAGAGCGCCGCGCGTTGCCGGCAGAAACCTTGTTTACAGTACCAAGCAAGTGGCGAGGGGAAAGTATTTCAAAGTGTGATACAGGGATAATTGTACATAGGTTACATAGACTAGCTGTTATCGCTAAAGGAAAATATGTAGTGCGAGCGAAAGCAAACATTAAGGTGAAAAACATATTGGACAGAGATCACAAAGACGACGGAAAGGACGATGTTTTAATAATCAGTGGATTTGAAGGGTCAAACTGAAAGGTAAAAGGTTGAGCGTAGTGATCGGCCAAAATGTAGAGAAGCATACTTTGAGAAGAACTACCAGCCACCGACGAGGAGCTCAATTCATCGTCACTGTCGAACAAAGGTTCGTTGAACCGTCTCTTTTTGTATGGACTGGGAGGGAAGTCATCAGCCTTGCGTATGATGACTAGTTCGCGACACACGGCGTGAAAAATGTGGCGTTTAGAAGCCTTCATGCGAATACCATGGACACAATCACAGTAGCACCTGGGAGTTGGTCCTTGTATTGCAAGGGTGGGAGTGGCGGACGGTTGATGTCGAAAGCGCGAAGAGGATCGATTTTGTGTGAATCAGTTTTGATAATATTTTGTAATAAATATTTGCAGCGGGGACTGACAGGCCAGTTTTCGATTTTGAACTCCTCGCCGAGATGGCCTATAAAAATGAAAATGAAAAGTATGAGAGGAAAGAGATGTACAGGTGTGACGCTTACTGTAATCGCTGCAGTCGTCTTTCTCCTTCTCATGCGCGAACTCTTCGGGAGGACTGGAATCCGAAGGTTCTCCAAAAAATTTCTGCAATTTGGTTAAGTCGACAACGCGGACGCACGATAATGAGAGAGAATTACGATGAAAAGAGGGTGGACCATTTTAATGGAGAACCAGGTTCCGGAGGCTTGGAAAGAAGACGTGGTTGTATCTCCAGGGGCCTTATTAATGAGAGCTCCTAAACCTCGGAGGTTCTTCGCCAACGTCGCAGAATCACTGCGCACGAAAGAAAGGTCGTGATGCGGAGGAATGTTGCACGTTCAAAATCCAGGACAAAGGTGGCGAGAAGACTGTAACGCGTCAACAACTGCCACTCACGGCAGCGCACACATTTATGGCGAGGTTGGCGAGGTCGGCCATGCCAGTGTGAGGATGACGGCGGTGGCGAGCGAATCCACGCTCATGTAGACGCGCAGCCTGGGACGTCTGGACGGTGGAGTGTGCATGATGGCAGCGGGTACTAGTAGCGTGCACGGGCGACGAGGACGACGGGCCAGCCTCGGGGAACAGCACTTGGCGTCACTGCCCTAAGTTACGGATTATGTTGCAAATCGAGCGAGGTTGGCAGCGTGCGAGCGTGAGAACTTTGGAAGGTGAGGCGTGTCCGACGACGAGAGTGAGGCGGGGACAGAGCGTATGGGTAGCTCTCTTGCCTCTGTCCCCTATGGTTGGTGGTTTCTTATACTCTGCTACTCTAGGATAGTATGTCATTCGGGTCACGTGCAGGCTTGTTTAGTGATCGCCTGACGTAGCGCTTATGTAACAGATTATCACTGACAAGGTCAAACAATAGATCGACTAATAGTCGACATAGCGACACTACCTACTTGGCAAATAACGCCGTTTAACGCATGTTGAGGGATTCGGTTGCTTCGAGACTTCGATGAGAGATTGTTCATCACTCATCCTAATGAATACCTGCGGGAGGACGAGCGACTGTCGGAGAGGATGGACAAACTAACAGCGGAATGGTGGAACAGTACTACCAGCTAACTGCAACCTTCGACATAGAATTTTTGTTTATAGTGGCGCTGAGCCAAATAGAACTAAACCAATCCTGGTTGATCCGCATATGTTGAGGGATTCGGTTGCTTCGAGACTTTGTAAAGAACGAGGCTGAGTAAGTAACGAGAAAGGAAGGAAATTATCGGAAACGGGATTTCCATTCCAGTGAAAATCGGTAGACAGTTTCGAAGTTGAATGACCTTGTGGTGGTGCGTAACCTGTTGGGCGCGCTCCCGGGCTCGGGTAGTTATCTCCAGCACATAATTCATGCCGCATCTGAGCGCACATAGCTCCAACATCATTATCCGAGAGCCGTTCTAGTCAACAAGAAGCTCTGAGTTATTAAATAATGTGAGTAGTGGATGTATGTGTTTTCGCAACAAAGCATTGGGTGCTATGGTACAGGATGCGCCGATCAAGAGGTCTGAGTAATAGCTACAGGATGCGTTGATATCTGAGAAAAGGTCTCAACCAAGACAGGTCGTCCACAAAGACGAATACGGTACGCGTGTCATGGATCATGAATGTGTCAATCACTGTCTGGGGTTGGTATTCCGGTAGGTGATGATGCGGGAGAGGGTATCTGAATGGCTTCAACTTCCCTCTCCTGGGAAGTAACAGCAGGGTCCGCAGTCGAAGCCATTTCACATTTCACGTCGTGGGGTATCTCAACATGTGGAGTAGGGGTGAGCTCCCCATCCCCAAAGCCCAGGAGGGTCTCGCCAAACTGGAGCATCCAGGGATGATCTAAAAGCTCTACTGCTGTGGGACGCAGAACGGGATCGATCGTCAGACATTGTTTGATGAAATTAATTCCCAAGTCGCCGAGTTGACCAGGTTCCGGAAGCGGTGGATGTTGGGTAGCGACCCCGATGTGAAACATGATCGCCCTTATGATGAATCATGAGCGATATCCAATGAAGATATGTCAACAATACTTGACGTACCATTCATTATCGAGATTACTCCAGGGCTTCTTACCTGTGGCAAATTCGAGCACAACACACCCCAAGGACCACACATCCATTGCTCCATGGCGACCTCGTCTGTCGCTTTTGATAACCTCAGGTGACATATACATCGGAGTACCCGTCAGGCTGTTATTCACCCCGAGACCACCGCCAAGGCCACCGGCTTTTGAAAAGTTGACCATGTCCGTGCCACGACGAGACCGTTGCATCGTTCGATTCTTGGCGAGGATTTTGGATGCTCCAAAGTCAACGTATTTGATGACCCCTCTGTGATCGAGAAGGATGTCTGAGAAATATGTAAGCTGCTAGAATCCGAAAGGACGGCGAAATAACACACTGTCAGGCTTGACGTCGCGATGCACAATACCCTTAGAGTGAAGGTATGTAAGGCCCTCCAGCATTTGCATGGTATACAACTGGATGATGCTCTCATCTTCAATCCGCCCGTGCTCTAACAATGCTGCCAAGCTCCCTCCTTGGCAATATTCCTCGAAGATGTACACCTTGTCTCGATGCACCTCGATGCCGTAGTACTCGACGACGTTTGGATGGTGTAACATCTCCATGATGCTGAGTTCGTCTTTGATCTGAGAGTACAAGTTTGGGAGACCAGATAGCTCCTGGAACTTGATCTCCTTAACAGCCATGAGGGAACCTGTGTCGAGATTGACAGCAAGGTAGACGGAACCAAATGCACCGGAGCCAATAAACCGTCGCTGCTGCCAACGAATCGAGATGTTTGAACTTGAAGATGCAAGGAAGACTAGAGATCGATCCTCCAGCTTCTCGTCATCAAGCACACGTCCAATTGAACGATTTTCTGAACACATTTGCTCGCGCTCCCTTCCAAGCGCCTCAAGCGCCTTGGCAGATCTTTCCCAGAAGACACGAACATGATGGTCTGTGAGCGCATACACACCGGAGGAGATGAGATGGTTGTCATTGGCGGGAGACTGCGAGCGCTGTAAAACGGGGTCATCCGCGGCAATGGCTGCTTGTTCGCGGAACAACTCTTCTTGCCTCTCCTTCTCCTTGCGAGCCTCGAGAGTCGACCGGGCGCCTAAGATATCAAAATGGCTCATCAATAATGTCATGCAACTTGCTACCTTCTGTCGCAGCATTTCAAACTGATCGTTTGACATCTGCAGAATATTGCTCCGCCTTGTGCGATGTAGCGTGAACTCGAGCGCGTTAACAGCCCATTTGAAGGTCTTCCTGTCGGTAGGGTCGCAGTCATCGCAGATAAAGGAAACCCAGGAGATAGCAAGTCGGATGAGCGAACGATTGAATTTAGTCATCATGGAGCGTTCCATGTGCTTCTGTGCGTGCTGACCATGCTCTGATGCGAACAAGTACCAGTTCTCGAGTAATTCCTGGTACCGCACCGCATTTCGCAAGGAGTTACGGACATGATGGACCGAATCGACAATAGATTCAGCAAGCTTGTTCGTTGCACGAGAAATCTTTCGCAACTCGCGATTGACAGCTGGTATGTGGGCCTGCTGCTCGATGATACAAGGAGGGGGTGTGAGGGTGACCTCAAGCGGCTCCTCGTCTTCGTCAGCAGGGATAAAGATGTCAATGAATTGCTGTTTCGCCAATGCAAGTCGACGCATCGTCCCGTCCGCGACCAGCCTCACCCGGTTATCCTTCATATCGAGCTCTATTCTTGGCAACTCTAACATAAGAACCAGTCCATTCCAGACGAATACGTTGCGAGGAGACAGCAACAAAAGGTACTCTGCCTCCTCATCCTCGTCGCTGTCCGCGTACTCGGCGACATTGTCACCGACGGGAAGTGGTAGGCCATCGTCGTTGACAATCTCATTGACGTGGAAGGATTCCAGAAGAATGCGACGAATACTATCGGGGCGATCTCGGAGCGCGCTTGAGGCGACAATGTAAGTGCCATCTTCTTCGTAGGTTTGAGTGTAGACAAGGAAATGGTCGGTTGTGACCAGGGCCTCTATGAACTGTTCGAGGGGGACATTTTCAAGGTTGTATTCTGCAGAGTTACTTATCCGTTGCGTAAGCGCTCTACCGTTGCGAAGTTAGCGTAATCCAGAGGAAATCAGGTACACGTACCTTGCAAAGCGTTGAAGTTTTCGATATCGCAACCGAACATTATCCAGTATCTTGCCGTACCAGTTGACTTTCTGCTCCTCGGTCATCTGACCGGTGCTGCTGGCAATGACATCACCTTGGAGAACCGGATTGAGTGCTTTGTGTACCTGCCCATTCGCAGTGGCGGGGAGGCGGACTTGAGTCTCGAAGTAGTTCGCAACTCGAACCATCAGTCGATTGGTTAACGAGCTATAGGATGCCGATCGGTTGTAATCTTTCAGGGAGGTGATGGTACGCACCAAACCTGCTCCGCTACAACGGTGGAAGCCCCAATAACAGTCATGCTGACATCGTTGAATGTCGCCCACTGAGAATCAATGACATCCGTTTCCTTGAAGTATATGCCCTTGATACCGCTCTTGAGTTTCCAGTGAATGAGCCTGAAAAATACCGACAAGGCTTCGAGGATAGTGGAGTCATAATCCTCGCTTATGCACCTGGGCAAGTTCCACTTTCCCCCGGGATCGGGCTCAAGGAAGGCCTCGTACTGCCTCTTGAGAGTACAAGTTAACCCCAGGCTGATCTTCACATCTTCAGTGACTTGGTCGATGATGAGAACTTCAGGGTCCTTGAGCTTTTGAACATAGTCAAGGCGCACGCGTAGACACGCCTGGGCGAGTTTAGTCGGGAAGGAGATAAGGGGGACTAGTTCAGTCTCAAAAGTGGGAAGATTCATCTCTTCAAACATGGAAGAGTGATTGACCTGGGCATCACGAGCAGTGCCGATGAAAGCATGCACGGTAGTCAAAAATCCTTTCTCAAAAGTCTTCTGAATGGAATCTTCTTTGAGCACACGTTCAATGAATGTGCTGCTGTCCTGTGTTCGTTTAGAGGGACCGTTGGCTTGCTGGCGAGGATAGACGTCGATGCTTGCGGTAGGGTTTGTGACATCAAGGGACTCGCTTCCCGTCCACCTCTGCAGAAGAGCGATATGACGACGCAAGGACATGAGGACGGTTGACCATGTGTTGAGGGTGTCGCAGCGGGCCTGGAATTGTCGTTCCGAGGTGGCAATCTTGTCTGCACAAAAAGCCTTGATGGTTGGATAAAGAGACTGGGCCACCTCAAGTCTAGACAGAAGAGAGTTAACCCGCTGCAGGGCTATGGTTGGATCTCGTTCATCGTCCCTGAGCTTGAAAGAGTTTATCTCCTCTATGACGGGGTCTACCGTGCGCAACCTCCTCTCCTCGGTGTGCCTGCGCTCTTCCGCCTCCTTCCTGCCGGAGAACTTGGCGCGTAATCCGAGCCAGATGCTGAGATGAGTGTTGTTGTCTTCTTCGCCGGAAGACTCGAGGGCGACGGCGATGCGAGTTTTCTCTGACCTGAGAACATCACCAGCAAGGACGGAGGCGAGCATGGTTTGCCACTCGAGACGCTGACGGTCTTCTACGGTGGCAGGCTCAATTGGGTCTGACTCAAGCATGAGGGCAGAGAAGCGGTCAAACACCTCTCCACCGAAAGTTGAGCGATTGAGGTCTTCATCGTCACTGTCTCCCGCATCAATGAGCTGACCCAGGCCTCTCTGGAAGTAATTCGAATCAGGATCGTTCCTCGGATCGTCGTCGAGGCCCGGCTCGGACCTGTATCGCTTGACGAACTGGGAGTAAATATCGGAGTACTTTGGGTGGCCGATGGGGGGATTGTAGTTTGTGGATATGGCGTTGGACGCTGAGGCCGAAGGGAAGTTGCCTCTCTGTCGACCTTTGCCCCTGCTGCGCAAGGAGGAGTTTATGGACGAGGGGAGCAAGGAAGGCGTAGAGGAGTGCGGCCTCGAAATCGGAGGAGAATCCCAGTCGGGTTCGTCTCCGTCGTTGGAGTCCTGCTCTTCCAGCGAGAACAACGACGGCTGATGCGACGGCTGTCGTCGGATGCTCGTCATCTTGGTCCAGCGACAAGGTATCTGTCACGTGCATCCAGTACTCAGTGACCATGGGCATCGTAGAAAAGGTCGGTGCTTCGCCTTTTCACAGTCCTGATCTAACATGTCCCGCACAGATCAAAGAGATCGAGGGTGAGTACTTCGGAAAGACCAGACCCCAGTCTATCTGACTTGGTATCAGAGGAGATGGCAAGGAGTACGTATCCTGTCTGTTTCCTCATGCCCTACTCACGTCCCACAGCTCAGAAGAACAAGGTTCCCGATTCCGAGTAAGGCTTCCGGATTTCTCACAAATCCTCCGACTAGGCGACAGAGTATCACCTCGGTCTTCTCAAAGCAAAGCTTGCACGTTATCGCGCACAGCTTCTTGAACCGGCTTCGAAATCGGGTCCTGCAGGCGTTGGTTTCGACGTGCAAAAGTCCGGAGATGCTCGTGTCGCTCTCATCGGCTTTCCGTCTGTCGGAAAGGCTTGTTTCCCATCATAGTTATCTGTTCGTCTGAGCTGAGAGTTTCACGCAGTCTACGCTCCTTGGCAAGTGTACGCACACCGTTTCAGAAGCCGCAGCTTATGAGTTTACTACCCTCACTGCCATTCCTGGTGTGATTGAGTATCAAGGTGCCCGCATCCAACTTCTTGATCTTCCTGGAATCGTAGAGGGTGCCAGTCAAGGCAAGAGAAACACTTGTTTTCTTCCTCTGTTTCCTCATTCATGCCAAAGGTCGGGGCCGTGGTCGACAAGTGGTCGCCAGTGAGTAATGCGCTCGGGCACTTGTAGGCTTTCTTACGTCAAGTCAGCTGCGAAGACCGCAGATCTTATACTCATCATGCTTGATGCCACTAAATCCGAAGAACAAAGACGTCTGCTGGAAATCGAACTCGACGCTGTGGGTATCCGGCTGAACAAGCGGAAACCTGACGTTGTGTTCAAGCGCAAGACTACCGGTGGAGTGAGTGGCTATTTTCTCATTCGGCTCATAGGAACTGAGTTCGCCGTTTTTTGAACAGATTACGGTAACTTTTCGATTGTGCTTATAAACGTGCCCTCACCTTTTCTCAAGCTCAATACAACAGTGAAGTTGACCAAGACCGACGAAAAGACCATACGGACAATTCTCGCCAGTTGTATGTCCAGGCCTTACTGCGGGATCAGACTATTGCTTACCGCTCTTAGACAAGTTACACAACTGTGATGCCATGATTCGAGAGGACGTGAGACCCTGACATGAGTATTGCCTGATACAGACGTTCAAGTTCTTTTCAGATTACTACAGACGAGTTCATAGATGTGTTGATCGGTGAGTCCATTAAACATACAAACTAGGCAATAGTTCGAAACGTCGACCCAGGCACACGCAAATATATCCCATGTCTCTGTGAGTTATACTAAAGTATTCGAGGCCTATCTGTCAATGCATTTCTTCAGACGTGTACAATAAGATAGATACAATCAGCTTGGAATTGGTCCGCTGTTTTTTTTCAAGATATGAACAAGCTTACATTCCAAGGCAGGTAGACAAGCTCGCTCGAACAGAAAACACAGTTGTCATCAGTTGCGAAGCGGATCTGAAGTACGTTGACCACACGAATCAGCAGCGGGGTTTGACTTTGTTGTCTTCGGCGCTCAGTCTTGACTACTTAATCGAGTGCATATGGGAGAGTCTGGGTCTCGTCAAAGTGTACACGAAAAAACGTGGGGAACGACCCGACTTGTCAGACCCCGTGTGCTTGAGGAAGGGTGCTACGATTGAGGTATGGACCATTTTTCGATATTCCGAGCCCGTGAACAGATCCAAATTTCCTTGATTTCGACTCTCCACAGGATGTCTGTCTGGGAATCCACAAATCACTCGCCACGAATTTCCGATACGGACTTGTTTGGTCAGTTCTCCGCTTCTGTACATTGATGTGTAACAACTTTGCACCATCAGGGTACGGACCGACCTTTTGTTATTTCCCATGACCTCTTATGAATTCTTTGTAGGGCCGGTCATCAAAGTTCGCGCCACATGCACAGAAGGTTAGTTTGAATCATCAAGTCCAAGATGAAGACGTAGTTTCGAGTATGTCGTGGATCTCTTCATCTTCTTTGACTAAGACGACGCTCATTGTAGTATTCACGAAATGAGGCAAGTACCGCGTTACCCAGTGAATCTGTTCTACTATTCTAGAATGTATAAGTTCTGGTTCGGGGGCATGGTGCACGTCGGCCAGGCCTACGTTCGACCTCAGAAACCTGAAAGACCGACCCAAGGTCTGTAGGGACAATACCATCGAACCGATTGAGTATTATGAATGGTTTGAGGAAATTATTTTCACCCCAGTTCAAGAAGGCTTGAAGCGATAGCTCGGCGGCGTTGGCTCCGTCATTATTTGAGTTTCGAGCAGCTTGAAAGAAACGTTACTACGGGGCATTCGACAGCGCCGCACCATTACTAACTCGTAAGTTAGTACTAATCTGAATCCATCATAGCTGACGGCGCTGACTTGGTCACCAGTTCTACAGAGTCGAATGACCTGCTAATGATCAAGCCATCCGTTGTTGTTTGCTGGTGCGCTGCGGCCTGTAGTATAAGACCAAAACGGACAGTACTATGGTTACTCGGAGATGCGGCACGATTCCCCGAGCTAGAGCTGCTGCACGGTCATGCTTCGACGCTGCTGATCGATTCTTATTGCCAAGCATTCCGAGCAATAAGTGTATACTGTATGATAATAATGTACCTACGTCGGATAATTCTGGACACTGGCGAACCGTTTCAGCTACGCGTGGTGACTGGTGACTTCAAGTCTTCTGTCATGGCATTCAAGGTGTCCGCGCACGACAGCACCATCCATTTAGTTCTTCCCTCTACGTGATTTCCCTAAAAACCCGAACAGAAGACTGCTCTCGGGAGCGACTCTTTACTCACGCTGAACATGACTGTCATGACGCCTGCCTCGGTGGATACCGACGTCCAAAGCGTCTCCAGCCAAGATGAAACGTCGACCTCTGCCTCGCCCGACACCGCCGCGAGCCCAGAAATCGAACTCATTTTCCTTGGGACCGGGACGTCAACCTCGATACCATACCTGCATTGCTTGACGGCGCCACCGAGTAAAGGACCCTGCAGGACATGTCTGTCCAGCCTCACTCCGGAGGGGAAGAAAAACAACAGGCGGAACACGTCGGCTGTTGTTCGGGTCACCGGGGAAGACGGGACAAAGACGTGAGTATTTCTTTGTTGCCTCGCCATGCGATCAAATGACTGTCGCCATGTTTTACTGTAAAAACAGCACGCTGGTGATAGATGTAGGCAAGAACTTTCAGGCTGCCGCTGTCGAATGGTTCCCGAAATACGGATTGCGAGAGATTGATGCAGTCCTCATCACACACGCCCACGCTGACGGTGGGTCGTTGGTTTCAAACGATGAAACGGTCAGGCGATGCTGACCGTTTTCGATCCAGCGATGAATGGACTAGATGATCTGCGAGGTAATTGTCGTCTCCACGATTCAGGCATTATGTTATATCGAGGCGGGCCGGTAAACTAACAGGATGGACCTTGGGAAGCGCGATACAGCAACACATAGACGTCTACGTTTCTCAGGCCACATTCAGAGACGTGCAAAGGGCGTTTCCATACCTGGTGGCGAAAGAGTTCGCATCAGGAGGAGGCGATGTGCGTCTTTCTGGGTATGAGTCTGTCCGATAAGCTGAAGCTAGTCTCTACGGTGTGCAGGTTCCGGACTTCAAGTGGCATATCATAGAGGATAAAGTTCCATTCGAGATCGGAGAAACCGGCGTACGGATTACGCCATTTTTAGGTGAGAGGCTCCCGCGGTGTTATCACCGAGGCATTGTTGATGTGATTTGGCAGTACACCATGGACGGTTGTTTGCGACGAGTTCGCCGCCGACGTTCACGCCGACGCCCTTTTCCACGGAGCCATCGACGCCGATATCGGCTCCCCTGGGGATCACCGCCAAGATTCATCCATACCTTTGTTTCGGGTTCCTTGTGCAGGACGCGATCGTGTACATGTCTGACGTGTCGCTGATACCAGAGGATGCATGGGAGGTCATAGAAGCAGGCGAACAGAAAGCGGTGCTCGTGATAGACTGCCTGCGGCTCCGCGTGCACACGTCCCACTTGGGGGCACGAGAGGCGGGGGAGGCGATACGTCGGACTGGGGCAAGAAGAAGCTATATGACCGGGTTCAACCACGACGTGTCGCACGAGGAGTACGTGAGGATCGGAGAGGGAGTGGGGTCGGGGGAGAAAGTAGAAGAGGAGAGTATGAGGGTGCAGAATGGACTGGGGCTGATGAGGGAGGGGCTGTGCGGGGAGGTGCGGTGGGTGCGACCGGCGCACGACGGGCTGCGAGTGCTCATCGACGGGGGACGCGTCTGGGACGAGACGTACACGTGACGAGATATAAAGTACCACGTGACGCTGATGAAAGTAGACGGAGTCGTTTGGTGGACGTCGACGACGGTCATGAGGTTCTTTTCGCAGTCGTTCGTGTACGAGTGCGTCGTCTGCGTCGTCTGACCCGGTCTGGTTTTTGATCCCCTGTAGCGATCCCTGGTCCATCGTCTCGCTCGCGTTCTTCCTCCGCTACCCCAACCCGTACGCCGCCCACGTCGTCTCCTGCGACGTCGTCGACCGCAGGCAGACAGACTCGGGTTCCCTCCTCACCACCAGGCTTATCCTCAAGCGTGGGACACTCCCGCGCTGGGCACCTCAGGGCATCGTCTCGCGCACAGAGTCCTGGATCGTCGAGGAGAGCGAGGTTGACCCCTTTGGAAAAGTGGTCCGCTGCCGCACGAAAAACCTTGACCATGTCAAGGTCATGCAGATCGAGGAGACACAGCACTTCCATCAGGCTCAAGACGGGTGTGTGCTCCCCGTCATCCCCGCCCTTCAACTGTTGACTACGCCACCCACGTAGGAGAACGATCCAGACGACAGAGGCCTACATCACTTCGAGGTTCGGCTGGGGACTCACCAAGAGAATCGAAAGCCACGGGCTCGCTCGTTTCAAAGCCCATGTCCAAAGGGCACGTTCCGTTCCTTGCACCCTCGGCAGATCTACTCATATGCACCCCATCAGTCTCGCCAGGGCGTCTCTCTCATGATGGATTTCATCCGGCAGGCTCGTCTTCAACCCGTGGCGTTCGGCTCATACATGTCGACCATTCATTCCGACATGTCATTCATCGTTCCGGAGACCTCCGGGTCATCTTCATCCGCCAACAAGCCACAGGACCGTGTCCCCGCTTCACAAGACAACAGGTGGTTCAAGAGGGCTTGGGGAGCGGGTAACTAACCTTGGAATGCCTTGTATTGTGCTACCGTATTATTAACTCGTCCGTATTGCTTTCTTCGCACTTGCTGTATCATTAGCAACGTAATACCATTCTCTGCCTCTGACTCTTAGCATTCTCGGTGACCGTGAGTAGTATCGCCCCGCACGCGGCTGGCAGCCATCAACTTGAATATATTTGGCTGCGTCCACTCCACCAACCTTGTGGGATGTACTTTCCGACGTCCGCCGCCAGGCAGCTGTCGAGCATTCCTCCCCTGCCAGACGTACTGCCCGAAGATACACTCTCCTTGGAGCCGAGTCCCCGCAGGTCTCTCTTCTGTGCCCTCACTCGACATGCGGTCACAGTCTGGCGTGTCCGGGTGCGCACGAAATTCACTTCGGCGCGTGTGCTAATAACTGAGTGTCTCGCCAGCCATCCGCACCTTTGGCATATCTGGCCAGGTCAGAAACGTCCCTCATAGAGCACGGCGATAACCTCGCCGCGACATGGTCCCCGGACGGGAGCAGGATCGTCGTTCAAGTAAGCTCCCTTCATGACGACGTTCTGCTCTGCTTCATACTGACATTTCAGACGACGCTCTCATATATCGTCTTGGTAACGGTCGACTGCATACCCGACGTCGCAGTGTATCAGCCACCAGACATCCCACCGGGTGTCCAGCGCAACTTCCTCCCTGGCCCAGGGGAAGGACTGTCACTACAATCGCTCAGCCTCTCGTTCGAAGGTGTCATACGCGCGGAGGGGCAGGTTCTGAGGTAGCCATTCTCTGCTACAGATAGGACGACGCCTGAACATCTGATAGCGTTTCGCCACGTAAACACCATCTGGCTTTCTCCACCAGCTCCCCGCCAGCGATTCAGCGTATCCCCTGGCCCTCGTATGACGACGTGGATGCCGAGAACGACCGCTCCAGAAGGTCGCTGTTCGGCTACGATACTTGGGTCCTGAACGACCACGAGCTGCCATGGTTGGTGGACAGCGATGGTACGTGTTTACTTGTGTCATACCTTGCCTCGCGTGAGGCTGATTCGTGTCGGTAGTCACCATCGCGAAGGTCCTATACTCGACTTCCGGAGTGGAGATGTGGTTAACTTCGGACGGAAGAGCCTACTTCGTGCGACTGGTGGAGAACTCGCAAACGGAAGAGACCATTGTCGCTCTAAAAAATGAGAACGAACTCGACGATGGCGTGAGCTCGGAGTTTTGTCTTCGTTGCGTTTATATGCTGAAGGACTCCTTTGAAAGGACCCCCAAGCCGATGCGACCCAATCCAGGGACTTTTCTCTGGACAGCTCGGGTTCATCACAAAGCGAATATCATTGGCAGGGGACCTGCATCCACAATTTCGAAGTTCCTCGGTGGGTGCAGAAGTCTCGGTATATCGAGAACGATGGCTCAGGCAGCAAATCCTCCATCTACGAAGAACCACGAAGAGCTGTAGAAGTCTCCGTGAATGCGAGGTTTTCTTTGGTTGCAGTCGGGACGTACAGGTTGGTGTTCGACCCAAGGCACGCACAAGAAATCTGACGCCGCAACGCTTTTAGTGGATCGATCGAGTTTACCGCATTTCCGTCTCCGCAAGGTCCCACGCCGACCCCGCAAAACATAAATATCCCGAATCCATACAGTCGCCTGCTTGGGCGGGTATGTGCAATGGAATGGAGCTCGGATGGCTATGTGCTGGCAGTTGGTTGGGAGCACGGATGGGCAATTTTCAGTATTGGAGGGCGATGCCTTGCCTCAGGGTTCGGAGTTGACGACGTCGTTGACAATGCAAGATTTCAGGACGCGTTTATGCATGGAGTCAAGGACCTGGTGAGTTTTCGCCGTCTTCAGGTATGTCCATTTTCAGCTGAGGGTGATGGAATAGTTTTGGGCACCCGGCAATTTCGAGCTCGTGGTACTTGCTCGGTCAAGTCCTAATAGTGAGACTCAATATTCTCAGATGCATTATATTAAATAACTGGATCTCGCAGAACGGGATGGTCAAATATTCATCTTACCATTTGCAAAGAGCGCGATAACATGCCAACATTCCCCAGTTCGTGATTCTTTCTGTCGCAAAATTCGGCACTGAACGTTTTTCAGGACAACACTCGTTATGCCTTCCTACAAATGGACGACCGTGCGCTCGTATATCGTGGAGCAGACCAGCCAGACATGAGCATCATAAATCCAGAGTCTGATGTTTGGCAGCATATAAAGGCAAGCTAACTCGTTCATGTTCTTTACCCAACATTTCAACGGCGTGTTGTTTCCAGATTCCTCAATCATATTTGGCCTCAAACTGGCCAATCAGATGCTCTGCGCTGAGCAGCGATGGGCGACTGGTAGCTGTTGCTGGTCGTCGCGGATTGATCCACTATAGTTCAACGTCTGGCCGATGGAAACTTTTCTCTAGCTTAGCTCAGGAGCAGGCATTTACTGTCAAAGGAGGTCTGCTGTGGTTCCATCATGTCTTAATAGCAGCGGTCGAGGTGTCAAAGTCTTACCAGGTCTGTGCAGGGCCTGTCTTGATACATTTCAAGGATCGTTGATGTTTCTGACAGATACGCTTGTACTCCCGGGATGCGGAACTAAGCAATCAGAACGTCCTCCACCGCGAAATGATCTCATCTCCGGTCATTATTCTATCTCTGGTGGACAACTCGTTACTGGTCTATACTGCAGACAATATGTTGAGCCATTACCTGATCATTCCGACCACAGACTCGATCAAATTACACTTGTGTGGAAGCATCACTTTTAGTGGAATAATAGCTGTGCCTTCCGCGGTTAGGGTGTTGAGCTGGATGATTCCTAATGCTCAGAAACGTGAGCCGTTCTAGTCCATGGGAGCGCATTTTGCTGATATTGTGTAGAACTTGGTGATCCTGTCGATGATCTAGCAGTTGCCACTGTCCTAATGATGGTTGGTGGGCAATTGGTGTTACTTCGACCACGGAAGGTAAGTTGATGCGTCACTGGAATACTTCTCGCACGTTTATATTCCTTTCGAGTCCGGCAATCACGAGGTCAGATACGACATGCAGATTTTCGCTGACCGCATTGAGTTCTGTTGGATACACCTTCGTGGCATCGGAGCATTGGAAAACTCCCTTTGGGGGTATGATGGACGAGGTATACGGGTCTGGCTCAATGCCCTCGCCATTGAATCGCCTTCATCTTCGGATGAAACGCCTCAGAGCGTGAAGGAGAGTGTCAACATACCGTTGGATTTTTACCCACTATGTGAGTCCCTTCGTCTGGTTTCGACGTCACTGTTCACACTACCTCGCAGCTGTGCTCATGGATAAAGGGATCATAATTGGTGCTGAACATGAGTCCATCACCCGGGTAAACCTGCCATTTGCGATGTTCCGATATACAACTAGTGTGGGTCGTTGTCCCTGCTTGGATCTCGATGACCGAGTATGAACTACCCGCAGTCTCACCTATTCCTCCATCATATCTTGCGGCACTACTTGGAATCCGGGCAAATTCGGGAGGCTGTTCAGCTTGCCATCAACTATCAGCATCTCGTATTCTTCGCTCATAGTCTTGAGATCCTTCTCCATACCGTGACAGAGTCGGATGCAGTAGCGGAGGCTGACGACACATCTAACGCAGCATCCAAAATACTGCCCACTGTGATAGAATTTCTTGACCACTTTGATGTCGCATTAGATGTGGTAGTGGGTTGCGCTCGGAAAACAGAAGTCACGAGATGGAGACGGCTCTTTGACATTGTTGGCAACCCGAAAATTTTGTTCGAGGTGCGCCGTGCTCGCTGCCCCACGAATCCTCAACGATTGGTACGGTTTGTCAGATATGCCTCAATTCTGCTCGACTCAAGACGGCGGGGTCTTATTTGCTTGTTCTGCACAATCTTGAGCAACGGGAGGAAAACAACAAAGACGCAATTCGACTCTTGCAGAGCGCGATGGATGCACGAGATTGGCCGCTCTGTCGCGAAATTTTGCGTTTCTTACACTCGATCGATGATACCGGGACAGCGCTCAGACAAGCGTTGATTCAGACGAATATCATGATCGACGGAGGTGAAGGTCGTGGTCTGACTCAACCGTTGCGCTTATAAGAGATGACTCGGGCGAGTCACGAGGCTCTCTGCATTACCCCCTTGTTGCAATTGTAACCATGATGAATCGTTAGGCTCCACCGTGGTGAGAAGTCGTATGATAATCAGATTGGCTCTGTTATCGCTCGGGACACTCTACTTGTAACCTATACTGTCTCGTCGCATGGGGCACTATTACTGATACTAATGGCAAGGAGACTCGCGAGTCGCACTGTCCTCTCCCTTAACCGCACCCTACAGACATCAAATATAACGGGAGCTCCGAGGGTGGTATCTATATCGTACCCCACTCTCGTATCATCGCCATTGTCCCTGGAAGAATCAATAGGTGACTTAGAGAGACTCGGCCAGTTCTAATTATGTCGCTACAACAGTCTCTAGAGCAGGCTTTCGGGTCTCATCCCCAGGCTCTGGGCATCATTATCGTCAAGGATCTACCAGGCATCTACCAGGCGTACCGAGACTCCTTGCTCAAGTATGCATACCGATTTGCTCATCTGCCGGAGGGCGTCAGAGAACGTTATAGCGATCCAGGTAGTTTATATAGGTGTGTTTGTTAACAACGGAGAAGCACTCGTCGAGGCTGATCATCATTACAAAAGTTTCGGGTGGTCACACGGCAAGGTGAGAGATCCTCGATAGCTGCACCACAGCCTGTGACATGTATCTGTTCGTAGGAAATCATGAATGGAAAGCCAGGTGACCCCGATTCTGCTTGCGCGTGGCGATCGGACTCAAACTTTCGCTAAGATACGCTGAAAGGATCTTACTATGCAAATCCTACCGTCGACATTCCTGATGTTCCCTCCGAGCTCCGGAAGCAATATCCTGAGTATTATCGCGGCAACATATGTATGTCGAGTTTACTGCGATTGCATATGGGTTCATTGACACGCTTTAGGGCCAAGCTCCGACGAAGAGGGTGTGGAGGGTTTTGAAGAGTCGTTTAAGAACTTGGGGAGGTTGTACATGATTTTTTCTTGGTCGACGCAGTGCTGAGCCTTGGTCAAGGTTTGTCTTCAAAGTCGGCTGCGACCTGGCAGCAGCTTGCCAGCCATTCGGTACATTCCTCCACAGAATGTTGTACGCGCGCGGCTAACACCCTCCACTCATGAAAGTCTCGAGGTATCTGACAGACATGTCGATATCTTTGCCAGACCTTATCGGAAGCTCTCAAACCACAAAGGCTAGATTGCTCCACTATTTTCCTCCGAAACAAGAACCCACGGTTCCCACTGAGGATCAACCAATCGACAGTTGGTGTGGATTTCACCTTGATAATTCCCTTTTGACTGGACTTTGCTCCGTACGTTGTATTTATCATACTAATGCATCCTAACGTACAAGTACTTATGTAGGCCATGTTCCTTCGTGAGGGGACCGACAAAGAACCTACGCCAGTTTCACCCCCTTCGTCTACATCAGGTCTTTATATCCGGACAAGAGGCGGCGAGCTGATCAAGGTATCCATACCTGCCGATTGTTTGGCATTTCAGACTGGCGAATGCCTGGAGCTCGTAACGGAGCAAAGACTCATGGCAACTCCCCATTGTGTTCATGTTGGAAGAGGAGATGAAAAGGTCTCGAGGGAAACATTTGCATTATTCATGCAACCCGACACTAAACAAAAGGTCTCCACAACGGAAACCTTTGGACAATTCAGTAAGAGGATATTTGTAACACACTATGATCATAGCTCTATGTGAATTATGCATCTGTCATCATAAAATATAAGAAGGAATTAACAGAGGGGAAAAAAGACACACATAGAAGCTCGGTACCCAGGACATTCACGGCTGCACGGAGGACGTAGAAAAAGAACGCCGATGGGTCGTATATGTGAGTGATTCAGGTAGAACGGACATTACCACGGCAGTAAGACTGTTTCGTTTCAGCGTTGCAGAGCGATCCATCCTACCGTTACTTCTCCGTGACGAAAAAGAGGACTGTTTATCCTCTGTATCGGAAATGACGCTCCAATCCTCGCTTCCGCGCTGTGACCCAAATGAATCGCAGCGAGATCGAGGACTTGAACTGTCCAGAGTCATTGTGGAGGTGCACGACTGTTCCTCTCTCGTCACACAGTCTCCCTCAGCCAGGCCTGTAGCTCCATTGGAGGGTCGTTTGATCAGCGAGCGGGCGTAATCTAGGTCACGGTATATGGCCTCGACTGCAGTAGCTACACCATTCTCCTGCGAATCCTGAGCAAGGGGGTTTCAAATCCTGAATCAAATCAGAATTACTCACAGCTCGAATCTTTTCCCCGACTTCCCTTGCGCGTTCAATTTGCTTCTGGTCTGTAGTCGCCGTACTCAAGGCTCGGCTCAGACTGTCGACAGTCAACTTGCGGACGCCAGTACCAATTCCAAGTGCCTCGACACGATCCGCCCAGAGAAATTGATCTCCGAAGAATGGCTTGATGATTGTCGGTATTCCAGCTGCACGAATGTCAGCTTTTCAGCTACGGTGGTAGCGTTGCGCTAGACGAACCCCGTAAACTTGCCCCAGTTGTGCCAGCACCACCATGATGACAAGCGGCATCAATGCGTTTGAATAACCAGTCGTGTGGTATCGATGAAATGCTGTATATCTCCTTCGGGAGTGGTTCCTCGGGCTGTGACGCATTCGCTGCCTGCTGCGTCTGCAGTCGATCTGACCAGCCCTTCGACAGGATAGCATAAACTCCGCTTTGCACGACTGCGTCCACGACGCAGCGTGTCATTTCTTTAGGGTCCGAGACCACAATGCTGCCGAAACCTATGTATACTATTTTCTTCCCAGCTTGACGGGCAGCGTCGATAAAAGGAAGAAGGTCTTCAGGAGGATTCCACTTCTTTGCCGCGACGTCAGCATCGTCGAGGAACCAATAACCTGTGTGTATGTTAGAGAGAAATCGTACCTATTGCTAAGGAAACCAGTCACCAGTAATCCGAATCCATTCGGGCCAGTCCAAGGGTCGAGGAACAAGCGTAGGACTAAAATTATACAGAAAGGGAATTCTGTGGGGTTCCATACGGTCCAGGCTCGTATTGTCCAAGTGCAACATATTGCGACGCCATCGGTTGATCTGCCCGGCCATCGCGCGCCAGAATACTTGGTCAAACATAACATACGTCTATATGGAGATCTTCAGTAATGAATGTGAAACAGACTAGTAACACTCGTACCATATAATTATAACCACCACCCATCTTGCAGATAATCAGAATATACACATTTCGAGTAAACAGACCCATACCTTCCGTTCCGGTACCGCGAAAGCGTGCGGGTATGCCCTTCGTTTAGGTCAAATTTAGGCACAACTCAAAATCGTCGACATCACTTACCTCGTCCTCGTCCATGTCATTGTAAAAGCTCTGAAATAAGGAATCCGAAGGGCCTCAGCAATGTGATATCCTCCCATTGCACTTGGACTCTCCACGAGGACATCCGTCCCCTGGCAAGCTTCCCAAGACGTCTTGAGCAAATCATCAAGCCATCCACGGAACTGAATCTCAAAGTGGGCCAAGACAATGCCAGGATCGCGATGTTCCTACCTTGAGTAGCCCTTCTTTCCAGAATGAAACCGTAAACGTGCCATTCTCGATACAAATGCGCATCAATTCCGCTGGATCACCGCCGACGTAACCAAATTCAATCCCATGCTGTGAAGTCGTCAGCTTTTATGATCCAAGAGAGACGTATACTCACTGATTCGATCCACGCTTTAAATTCTCCATGTGTCGCAATTTTCACCCGATGCCCATCCGCAATCAGCCCTTTTGCAAGCGCAATATAAGGCTGG
The DNA here is from genome assembly GCA_038090115.1 of Strobilomyces echinocephalus. NCBI lineage: Eukaryota > Fungi > Basidiomycota > Agaricomycetes > Boletales > Boletaceae > Strobilomyces > Strobilomyces echinocephalus. Next base: position 50,875 of record JBBPMC010000005.1, on the reverse strand, counting down.
ACATCCCCCCTTGAACCAATAGTGAGGAACGTAAAGTGCAAGGACTCTTTCGGTTTGAAAGTCAAAAATGTCGAGGAAGCGGATGTAAACATCACAGCAGGTAAGGAATCGGTGTTCGCCTCAGATGAAAGGGCAGGATCGCTATCGCTACCAGGCGAGTTCCGTGGCCCGAATTCCTCCAAGATAAGTGCATCCCTTTTGCCTTGGCTCAGTGCAGGAGCTTCACAAGAACTAGGCCGTTTCCTGATGTCCTCTATTTGACGTTCTAGGATAGACACGAAAGCACGCCGTCTGTCCTCGAAGCCAAATTCGAAAAAAAGTTCTTCGTGGCCTTTGATCATGACAGTAAGGCCATGGTGACCGAGGCGCGTGGCCTTGGACATTTCTGCGGTCAAAATGTCGCGGATGGGCAATACCATCTATGGGATGATCAGTAAATTGCCATACGTTGAATCTTAGAAAGCGCACCCTAGTTTTCGTACTTAGGGGGCCCGTGGATTTGAAACAGAAATAATTTGAAGAAACATATAAACGTCCGAAAACTGGTAAAATTCGGTATAAATATCCTGAGAAATCTTTTTGTGCCTTAGAATCACCCTTCGAAGGGATGAAGTCACCTACATCCAAGTAGTGTTTCCTTGTCGTCGAAGGCAAACGCAGCCTTGAATTTGTCCGTCGTCTCTTGATCGACTGCTGTTTCGGATGTCTCCAGCACGCTATAGCCGAGCTCGCTAGGTCCACCAGGACCGTGGACAGGAGCTGACGATTCGTAGACCTCGCGCACACTTCCTTCGCCTTGCAGTTCAGGGAAAGGCATGGCATTGTTAGGAGCGATGTTATTCACGCCTTTGCGAGGAACTTTGAGCCATGATGGTACTCCAACATTCCAAGGTGCAGTTACTGTCAATCCCTTGCTTAGGAACGATGTTGAGTTTATGTCTCCTGTAGATGTTGATGGCGGATAAGTATGCACCCGCGATGACGGATTGGTTGACGATCCATTTGGAGGTGCAACAGTAACATTGCCATTACTGGGAGACAAAGGGAAAGGTGAAGATGTTAAGGGAACGAACGATGTGCCGTCCCGCTTTGATATGTGGGTAAAATCCTCAACACCTCCGGGGGGTTCCGGAGCATTGTATATCCGTGTTAGGGTGGATGGAAATGATTCCTGAAGGGGTCGAAGCAAATACGATAACCGGAATGACGAGTTGGTTTTCGTGCCCGGTGAGGGTAGGCTGCGAGTGCGATCCACACTTTGGGTTGCCAAGGAAAGGCGGGCAGTCGTGGTATCCAGCAGTGAATGCGGCGGTGACCCGGCGGAAGACGACCTATTGGTACGCACAACCTCCCGGATGTGCTCCACTGCAGCTTGTATGTCATCAAAATAAGCGAAGAAGTATGAATCGACCGAATAATGTTCCTCCTTGTCGAACACTTTGACTTCGACAGTTTCGCTGAACTCGATGGCCGACGATTGCTCGACCTCAAGAATTACGGAGTACGGTATGGCAATCTGAGTAGAGTGAGCGATGAGTACTGTTACGCGTACTGCGACTCACCTTTACAGTATCACCCATATTTTGGGCTTTGAAAATGACCTTGCGTATTGCCTTCACCCATTCTTCTCTGCTTGGCGTAGAATCCGCAGCCAGTAGCAAAACCATCTGATTGGTACGTAGTCGAATCTCCCTTTCACCCGTAGGATCGCAAGCAATCGCATAACGCAGGTCGACGATCCCGTTAAGAAAATAAGGATCCTAACAACTATCAGTAAATGTGATAAACATAAACGTCCGAGTTACCGATGATGATTGATACCAGGAAAGTGAATCATTCTTAAGTACGAACCAGTGCTTGATCCAACGCTTTGTTCGGGTGGCCCTCTTACAGAGAGGGCCCGACTTGAGAACTTGGTCCTGGGTACATGTGAGTATACGCCTTCGCGGACTATTATATCGCTACCTCTCTGCTTGGCATGTGGGCGAAAAAACACAAATGAGAATTGGTGAGATACATGTAACCCTGTAACACTGAACGTGGCTGAAAATTCTGTATCATCCAATTGAATGGGACACGACTTACGAACGGAGCGCAAAAGGCAGCATGACATTTCTGATGGCTTGTTGAGACTTGGACCAAAAGTGAACAAATATACAAACCTGCCAACACTTCATTGATAGCTCCCAGATCAAATATCTCTCTCAACTTCTCCGCCAATCGACTCCGCCGAATTGCCCTTACTGTCGTCATACTGCCTGCACGACTCGGTGGCCTTCGCCTTATTGTTGGCCCAGGTTGTGTGATTGAAGGTGGTGTGTGTCTCGCCTCCAAGCGTTCCTGAGAAATAACCGGCCGTGGTGTCGTCGCCTCGAAGTCGTCGTCGTCGTCGTTATAAGTTATATCCGCCTCAGGCCGGATATCTACTCTCTGCGCAGATGGTGCCTTCTCCGTGAAAACAGAGTGCGAGGTTTCCTTCTGCCTCAAGCGTACAATAGGACGATATATCGCGTGGATAGAAGAGGCTATGTGTGCTCCTGGGATCGAACTTGGTCATAGTAACTCTCAGAGTGCGGACCAAAAGGAACGCTCACCAGTTGTCTCCTCGTCGCTATCAGAATCCATCTGGGGGTTAATTCGAGATATTGGTTCACATACGTCGTCAGGATCTTCCACCCAAGGAAGAGCTTGAAGAGCCTGGATGAGGGTTTGGGTTCCAGCGCGCATCTGCAATTCGACCGGAGCTCATTCAGCAAATATCGGACCTTCGAAAGATGTGCCATGCCCACCGAACCAAAATCTCTTAACGACTGCAACAAGGGTCGTGTGGGTACCAAGGGTGGCGAAGGAGGCGTGATGAAGGGGGAATCGTCATTCACGACAGCCACAGCAGGAACCCGTGGAAGTTCCGTGGTCTGGGATTCATTAAACTGCGGTGGCATGGCAAAGTGATCAAAGCCTCGAGCGAGTTGAGCAAACCTGACATTCGTATTTTTTTTCCAGAAAGAAATCACCTTGATCTCGTGGGTTTGAAGGGTGCGGTTCCTTGTCTCTCTCCTTCCGTTTTTGGCAGAGTGTCCGATTGTGCTCAGAGCGAGGGCGAGAAATGAAACTCTTTCCAAGGTCCATCGTTCTCACTGCGGTTCTCTTGATACTTTCTTGAGGTGAGGCATTTCCACCTGGACTGTCGCCGTGGTCGTCCCGCGAGTGAGAGCCGGGTTCAGAAGCGACAAGGCTCCGAACCAACCTGGACATTGGTGAGGTGATGGCTGGGCTCCACTGGATTAGTATGCCGAGATAGAGGGTAGGCGGAGAGGAGCAGAGGTAATCAAGGTTTTACTCTACTGCACGGCAGGCGCATCACCACCTTAATACTACCAGTCTTGCAAGACTCATCGAGCGTATGTACGAATTCATTCGGAGCTCAAAGCAACATGCCGTCGGCATGTTCGGCTCCAAGTCTCGAGGCGACTGCGTTTTCAACGTCCATTTCACCGTCGCGCCTTCTTCTTTCCGTCTGCTGCTCTTCTTCTATGTTATTGCCATGAGGGGAGAATATTGCATCGCAGGCGCTTCCTTTCTTTCGTGTGTCACTATTACCCTTCTCCTTACGTGGCTAACCGTCTCCAGTTTTGCAGCACTGTTACTGCTGATCTTTGTCCATGTAGGTCCCGGTGTACGTTTCAGACGTCTCATCTTATCAAGCCAATATAGGTAGCACAAATCAACACATCCACTGTCCCGCACGGAATCTCGATGGTAATCATGAGATCTATTTCCAAATTTCCTTCGGTCTGACCAACCCATTAGGCTACCGTCAACGTCTCCGGCTACGGGTGAGTGGTCCTTGTATTCGCAGCATTACCACGATTCTAACCCAAACATAGTCAAGCACTGTTTCGAGCGTTCTCTGATCCTATCCAAGGATTGTACACGGCGAATGCCTCGGCACCCCTTGGGCAGGGAGCTGGAATCAGGCAACAATATGGATTCGGTCTCTACTCCTACTGCGCCTATGTCAACAGTTCGGCCGGACAATGTTCGAGCCACACCGTCGCTGCCAGATTCCAGCCATATACCGTGATCACGTCCGACATGCTCCTCAATTATTCACAGTTTTCGGCCTACATCTTTGTCGATACCACTTTCATCAATTCCTCGTATTTGGGGACCAATTCCCATGCTGCATACTACTTTCTGCTGCTCGGTACGATATCCGCTGCACTTGCATTGTTCACGTGAGTTCCCATCCCATCGTCTGAATCACTATTCCAACTTACCGACAGTGGAATACCTCGGAGGACTGTCTTGTTCCTTTTTTCAACCACGATGTCCATTGTATCCGCACTGTTCATCTTGATCGGAGCGGCCATCTGGACTGCGATAGTTAAGAAGCTCGAAAGTGTTAACACCCTGCAACTTTCAAATGGTGGGCTGTCAGGCATCGAGGTATCGTATGGGAGTGGAATATACCTCAGTTGGGCAGCGTTCGCTTGCTTGTTTGCAGCGACTATACCCTCTATGATTAGGTGCGTATTTCGCATTTATCTTTGGGAGATGGGTATCGATGTTTTCTTGGGGTAGTTGTTGCACCTTCCGTGGATAAACTGAATGCTGGCCATTTGACTGTGATTCGACGATATCTCATGAAGGGTGGGGAAGTATTTCGCACCATAAGACGCTCTTAGTTACTCTCATAGACACCTGACTAGGCCCCTGTGACGTGCATGGACGGAATATTTATCATTATCCCTAATCGTCCGTCTCCCACCCACCCAGGGCGGTGAGGAATAAATTGTACTTGAGAATAAAAAGACGACTACCAATGAGGTAGGGAAACTCTAGCCCACCGCGAGGGTCGAACTCGCAGCCTTCAGATCGCCTAGGAATAAGAGTCTGACGCTCTATCCGATTGAGCTAGGCGGGCGATGGATTTCGTTTTGCAGGTTCCTCTACCCAGAGAATGCTCGTTTACCGACGCCAGGCGCGTGTCGGAGCACGAGGAGTGGCCGCAAAACTGTGGCATAGGAAGTGCGAGGCGATCAGAGCCCAGGCTGGCAACGCAAATGGCGGGCTATATTAATTACCACACTCAGGGTCGTGAACCTATGAAGGGTGACCCGAGTCGGTGACTAGCCTGAGTCGGACCACCTGGTATGAAACATTTTGCCGATCAAAAAGGAGGCTGAACTGCACTGATCGGTGGCAGCTGAGCGCCGTCCGCGTTGAATGAGATGAGTCAGTCCATGAAGGGCGCAATTTCCGCAGGGTCGGCTGACATGAGCATGCTTATGTCGGCGGCGACGGGCAGTGTTGCCTGGGTGGGAAAGGCGGCTGATGTAAGGGTGAATATATACGATGGCATGCGTGGTCCGCAGCAGCTCGCTCTGTCTCACCACTCGCCCGCGACTCAAGTCATAACCAGACGGCCTCCGCAGTTCTCCAGCCAGCCATGTCTGATCCTCTCAGCGACACCTTTTATTCCGCCGTTGATACATACGGCTCGGAGTACGCCAAGCAGCAACAAGGCCTCGACTTTGTTTCATTTCACTCGCCATCTGACATCCTCGCCCCCCACCCCGATCTCTTTGAACTCGAATTGGATTCAAGCCTCGCGGCCTTCAACGAAGTCCAGCTTCAGCTCCTTACCGTAGACTCCAACGACGCCTACTCCTTTTTGAGATCCGATACCCCAACGTGTGGTCCCCCCTCTACTATTACCGTCTCCTCCGAGAGCACATACGAATCACACTCTACTCGCTCCGAGTCCTTTTATAATTTCTCCGACTCCTCGTATCCCCCAACAGACTGTTCATTCCCCCTTGACCTCGAGATGGACTTCCAGCGGGCGCGCATCGGGGGCAGTGGCTGCTCCGACTACGGCAGCAGTGCTGTGCAGGGCAACCTTCCCATGACTGTGGATCCCAGTACCTTCGGCTCCCTGCCCCTTAGTCCGCGCACCACCGCCCCAGTTACTGAACCCTCCTTCAAACGTACGAGCTTTTCTGACTACGGCGGTGCTACACGCATCCCTTCCGTCCCCAAATCTACCACCGCTGACTACTATGGTCTCGGTTTTATCGCCGCCGACACCGTGTCTCCGCCCAATATGGCTCAACTGTCATCCACATCTCCGGTGCCCCAAGCGAGGTCAGTCCGCGGCGTCGAGGATCAATCCAAGGAAGATCCTCGTAAGAAGTACCAGTGTCCCAGTTGTCCACGAGGTTAGTACATTTGTTGACGTTTTCCCTTTCCCTTCGCTTAGTTTCATCCTAATAGCCTTCGCTCGCGCCTATAACCTGAAGACTCATATGGCGACTCATGACCCCAACCGTCTCAAGCCACATGTTTGCCCTCATCGTTCATGCGGGCGCTCGTTTAGCCGGAAACATGACCTTGGTCGTCACTTGGTTAGCATCCACCGCGACGAATCTGTTTCGTCCACTCCTGCAGCCGTCAAGGCCATTGGTGTCGACAGTGGCCCAAGAGGCTGGTGCGACAATTGTGGCAAGGGATGGGTTGGTACCGCTGCTCAGTGCAGTTGCGCTGATGTCAAGTAAGATGCTTCCTCATTCTGCGCTAGTCTGAGTATTCTATGCGTGAGCATCATCCATGTTTACTGCCATGGTCATGTCCCTGATCCATCTTGTAGATTGGGCGAACGACTTCGCCAATCGCTTCGTCGTAGTTGATGGTTGATTCGTCTACTACGCGCCAAGACGTATCATATCATTCTCTACGCTACCTTTTTATCGATGCCGCGCATGATTGTTCCGTTCGTGCTACATCATGAGCCGTAACGAGCGTGGGCTCGAGCTCGCTGCCTGCTGACAGTGCCTTGACGAGGATTTTCAGGCAGTACGTAGTGTATCTATGGTTGATTCGCTTATGATTCGTTTTCCGTGGACTGTTGATTAATTCATTCGTATTCCCAATGGTTTCTGCGTTCGTTCATATGTCGGGATACATAATACGCTGCCGACGGACCTGTGTGAACTTTTATGTAATACGGAGACTTGTACTTTCCGCCATCGCGAAACGTTGCACTTACCTCAAGGCCTCATCGCTGCTCCAGTTTGAAACGGCCGTCTATGTGAGTTGACTGATACTGTCTTTCCTACGGCGCTAACGCAAGCACAGGTTCATCGAAAAGGCAGCTTGTAAAGTACTGTGTTGTTACGCTTCCGGATGGCCCTCGCGAAAATAAAAATCATCATACCTTGACTGCTTTGATTCCATTCTAAATTCCGTGTGTGGTTGAAGGGTGCTCTTCAGGACCATACGCTGCCTTGCGTCCGTTTCAGAAGTCTCTGGTGCAACTGGGGTAAAATCGTTGGACATTGCACGTGCTGCAAGTTGGTTATTGAAGAAATCATACTCTTCAGTTATTTTCGAGACCCTTTGCGTCCTATGGAACAAAGAGGAATCTGCACAGGTGAGTTTTCAAGCAATCCACAATCCACTTGCTCCCCGATCTTATTGTACTTACCACCACGACTCGAAACGGCCTGGGAAAAGAAAGCGATGGCGAGTCATAGGAGCCTACACAGAAGAGGACGTGGAATTGACAGCGCAGTGAACAGCGCACGCCCCGACTCGAAATGAGTCGAAACGGACCTGTTAGCAGGATGCCGGGCGAATTAGCACGAGCGACGCTGAAACACGATGAACCAGATACCCGAATCATCCACATCACCTCCCGCAACGCCGACGAGGGAACTTGAAGACACAACGACCTAAAGCATCAGTCACGCTAGACAACTCACCAAGCCATCCAGTTCATGTCAAGACCGCATCGATGATGGGCTCAATATGGCCTAGTCCTTAGTTACATCGCACTACGGTTTACCTTGAAGCACTTGGTGACTGCGGGTGGTGAGTAAGTATTCTACACTTCTTGTGTTGCCTTCGCATCGTAATTATTCTATTTTTTCGGGAGTCGGCGACTCGCCAAGGTTAGGGGCCCCTTAACTAATTTGGCGTCACAGTTCCAGCGACGTCACCAATCTGGCACAAGGGTCCAAGTCGAAGAGCGCCGTCTTTCCTCTGTGCGCTATGTCTTCTCTCGCGGAATCGGTAAAGAAAACCTTCGTCTCCGTTGCCTCAACGGACAAGGTCGCCGACTTGCAGCGCGACATTCAAGAGCCAGGGACCATCCACCATCCAAACGATTTGACGACAGACCATGGCGTGAAAGTCGCTGATACAGACAACTGGTGCGTGTTTTTCAGGTCTATTTCCGCGTGTTGGCAGATTGCTCACACCGTGCACAGGCTCAGGGTAATCGGCACTGGCCCCGGTAAATACCACAACGGTCCCATGCTACTTGAGGATCAGGTTGGCCGCGAGAAACTTCATCGCTTTGACCACGAGCGCATCCCTGAACGCGTTGTGCATGCTCGCGGCGCCGCAGCTCACGGATATTTCAAAGTATATGACGACCGCGCTTCGAAATATACTTATGCACCAGTGTTGACGGATCCATCGCGCACCACTCCGGTGTTTGTTCGATTCAGCACGGTTCAAGGGCCCAGAGGAAGTGCCGTATGTGCGCTGGTATTTGTTTTTCTCCGTCGCTGACGTGTTCTGCGTAGGATACCGTCCGCGACGTTCGGGGCTTTGCGGTCAAATTCTACACGCAAGAGGGCAACTGGGACGTCGTCGGGAATGATATTCCGGTGTTTTTCATTCAGGATGCGATCAAGTTCCCCGACTTTGTTCATGCTGTAAAGCCAGAGCCCCATAATGAAGTTCCGACTGGACAGAGTGCTCATAATAATTTTTGGGACTTTGTCGGCCTTCAGCCTGAGTGTAAGTGTCGCGCATATGTCATGCTGTAGCCTCACTGGTTTCTTATCAGCGGCCCATATGGTGATGTGGGTCATGTCTGACCGCGGCATCCCACGTTCTTTTCGGATGATGCAAGGGTTCGGCGTCAACACGTATACTCTCCTGAACGACCAAGGGGAACGACACTTTGTCAAGTTTCACTTTATTCCTGAACTTGGTGTCCATAGTCTTCTTTGGGATGAGGCACTCAAAATCTCTGGTCAGGATCCTGATTTCCATCGAAAAGATTTGAACGAGGCTATCGAATACGGGGCATATCCCAGATGGAAGTTTGCTATCCAGACCATCCCCCAAGACCGTGAACACGATTTCGACTTTGATATCTTGGATGCGACAAAGGTGTGGCCAGAGGAATTGGTGCCCCTCCAAGAAATTGGAGAACTGGTGTTGAACCGCGTTGTCGACGAGTTTTTCACCGAAACTGAACAAGTCGCCTTTTGCACTAGCCATGTCGTTCCTGGCATTGGATTTAGCGACGATCCGTTACTCCAAGGCCGCAATTTTTCGTACTTTGATACGCAGATAACACGCCTTGGAGTCAACTTCCAAGAGGTATGGTGTGCAGTAGCCCTTGTTGCATCATTGAATCGCCGATTCGATACACTCACAGCTTCCTATCAACCGCCCCGTATGCCCAGTGCTGAATCATAATCGAGATGGTCAAGCGCGTCATCGAATAGTCAAGAGCGACGTCAATTACTGGCCCAATCGCAAAAAAATTGGGATGCCCGTCTCCGCAGAGAATGGAGGTTATATCGAGCAAGTTGTGTCTGTAAGTGAGTGTAGTATTGCTAACACCTTCCAGGTATGCGCAACGTCTCGAGGGCATCAAGCAGCGTACGCGTGGAGAGAAATTCCAGGAGCATTTTGACCATCCACAGCTCTTCTTTAACTCTCTGTCTTCTTATGAGAAAAACCACCTAGTCAACGCCATCTCATTTGAACTCAGTCACTGCGACGACGAAGTAGTCTACAAGTCTTATATCGACGTACTGAACAACATCGAATTCCAGCTGGCGAAGTCCGTTGCGGGCAAAATAGGTTGCGATGTCCCAAGTCAGCCGGGTCGTCCCAACCATGGCAAAAAGAGCAAGGGTTTGTCTCAGCAGGATTTTATGCCGAAGGAGCCCACTATCCTCACCCGCCGTATTGCTATCCTGGTCGCTGATGGTTTCAATGAGGTCGAGATGCAGGCTGTCCGCGCTGCGCTGACCAGTTCAAAAGCTGTATGCTACGTCATTGGACCGCGCCGCGGCTATGTTCGTCCGTTAGTGGCGCAAGATGTTGGACCTGGTGTCTATGCGGACCACCACTTTGAGGGACAACGTTCAACTCTATTCGATGCCATCTACATTCCATCTGGAGCGGAACATGTGAAGGTGCTTGCGAAGAACGGTCGTGCTATCCATTGGGTAAGGGAGGCATTCGGACACTGTAAGTCCATTGCTGCTGTTGGTGAAGGTATGTATGCACAGCTGTGACAAGGTGAATGACGTACCTATATTCACATGCTATCTATTCTAGCGGTGGAATTTTTACGCGACGTCGTCCGGTTGCCTGGAGTCAACCTATTTGCTCCCGGTGGTCGTGACGACCAGGTGGTGTCATCTTACGGTGTGGTGTCCACGGGGCGATATAGCACCACCTCGATGGTCGCGGATGTTGTCAAAATTGAAGCGGACTCGAAAGGATTCGTCTCCAACTTTGCCTACCATATCAGCCAGCATCGCTGCTATCAGCGGGAGATGGATGGCCTGACAGAGATGGTCGCATTCTGAAAGATTGGTCGTTTGTACTATTCGTGTACGATTAGTGAGCATGTTTGGGCAATAGTTTGGATGTGCCAGCACAAATACAGATGCTAGTACATATCGAACAGTTATCCATCAACGGTCCACGATCGCCAGGTGGGTCTAGAGTGAAAGCGATGACGCGACGAGGAGGGTGTTGAGGCAAGGAGAAATCCAGAAAAGGCTAGAGATGGACGTCGACAAGGATCTCCACCCGGGGGACGACTACTCGCACCGATTCTTCATCTGGCACGAGTGGATACAGGCACATGGACCGCTGTCGACGGAGAACGTGTTCGACTACTTTGCGACGTCGATGTTCTACGACAAGCAGAGCAATAACCAGGTCCTCCGCATGCAGACCATGCACACCGGCACACCCATCCTCAACGAGGAAGAGGAACTCAGGTAGCCCCCTTCTCTCCGACCCTCCTCCGGGCCCTCACCGTTCCACAGGCGCTTCACCGGCGTCGAGTTTGCCCTCGCACATGCCGAGCCGCCGTCCCTCTTCATCATACACAAGCGCGAGCGTCTCTCCCCTGAACAAGGTCCGTCCGTTTCTACCCCGAGCTCGTCTCCACATCTCCCCCCCAGTCAGGCCACTCGCCGCCTATTTCATCATCAACAACCGTATCTACCAATCCCCGGACGTCTACACCCTTCTCTCAAACCGACTGGTAATCTCCTCTCCTTATCGCTCTTTTCAGCTCATACCCTCTCCCAGCTCACATCGCTGAATGCCCTCCAGTCCTCTCTCGACCTTCTTCGCAGACACCGTCCTGATCACACGCCCCGCTCTGGCTTCGTTTGGCCCATCGTCGACTCATCTCTCCCAGATGCTCCCAAAAAGCCCGACCTCGATGGCTTGCAGATAGACGACGATGTCCCCGAGAAGCCTAAGCCACACGGTCCCAAGAAACAACTGAACAATTCACTCATGGTCCGTGCCATGAGGACGACCGCGATGCATTCAAGCATTGCTCCTTCTCGTTCCCTTCCCACCGACCAGTCCGCATCCACCCTTGCGGTCACATCTGCTCAACTTGCACCGACCCCTACCCCTCCTGCCCAACGACAATCAATACCAAAGGCACCTTCCACCGCTGCCAGTCCACAGGAATCCGCCCCTGTCAAAGGCCCCGTCGGCGCCGGCAAAAAGAAGAAAAAACGCATGTCTCATCTACTTACCCGTGAACATTTCATTGACACGTCCGACAGGCACATCAGTCTTGGCGACCTGAGGTCCAGGTCATCCGACTCGTGTATCGCTCCGGCAACTCCTTGCATGGTCGGTTTCCTTACGATACCAAATGTATGCATCGATTAGCATCGCAACATGACGGGTTCTTTCGATACTACTAAGTACACACTACCGTCCGCTTACCCCCGATAGCTTGTCCGTCAACCATCCCAGGGGTGTCGGGAGTGGCCCATTCCGAGCACCTCCTACACCAGCTCCCAAGGCGAGGGGATTTGCTGATGTAAACGAGTCCTTTCGGGCCTTCGATGCCGTCTTCGCTGTACACGTGTCGTGTTAGTGTCGTCTGATACGCAAGACATGCTTCTCCCTGCTCCGAGGCACCCCTGGGACGAGCCCTCGCAAAGAAAGCACAGCGAGCACGCCCGAACTTACCCGAGTTATTGATCTCCTCCAAGTTGGTTTCGAGCACGAGCCCACCTTGGATGATCTCGGAAAGGATGTGATGCACCTCCAACCCTCGTGACTCAGCGTGTCCCTTGTCTGTCTTGCTGGAAAGCCTACCTCATCGAAGTGGAACACCAAGTCCAGTTCGCAGACGTTCTCAAAGGTGCGGTCGAGCGCCTCCACAAAGACCTTGATACGGCGCCTTACCGTCACGGTGCAGCGCACGACCGAAGGGTATCTCCGCTCACCTGAATCAGGTCCAATATTCCAAGTTCGCTCTCGGCGCCGTCCACAACGAACACGAAATACAGCGTCGCGTAGTTCCTGTACACGACGCGCCAACGCTCGTCTGAGTCGTCCTTGGGGCCGATAAACGCCTCAAGTTCGGGTGCATCCAAAAAGTTGCACAAGCCAGCTGGACGGATCGAAATGAGAGAAAATATCTTTTGAATGACCGTCTGCGGCGACTGATGGAGCGGCGTGTAGAACTTGGTCAACCTTGGGATACCCGATGTGTTGACTGGGAGTTTCGGCCCTTGATCAGACGTTGGTGAGAACGGGCGTGAAAGGACTGACAGATGAAGACTGCATGTATCATGGCCGTTCCGTTCAGAGTCCTCGATCGCACGCTCTATCGCCGCGTCTCGGATCCGATCCCCTCGCAGATGGGTTTTATAAAGTAGATATCCTACATACACAAACAGATAGCCATCGCCATCTGTTCACGTTTCGTCCCGGGGTAGAGTCCATCCAGGCTGCAATATTCCGGCGAGATTGCCGACTGGCCCTGGTAGACCTGCCTGGCTTTTGAAACTCTCTAGGAAATTTTTGACAAGGTTGTAATCCATACTCGGCTTCTCACCCTCCTCGTCTGAATCACCGACATCCTCTTGGAGCTCCAAGAGCTGGTCGAGCTCGGCTTGCATGGCAGCCTCGATATCCATGGTGGCATCGACATTTTCTGGGGCCGCGCGCGCTTTTCCTTTGTCCTGTTTCAAGGGCTGCGATTGAGGCCCTACTCCAGGAGTAGATTGTCGCAAGCGCAGCAGTTCAGAATCCATGGCTTGCATGACCGCCTCAAAGGTATCCAAATTGGGGTTCGTGTTTGGACGAGACCCTTGTACAGGTGGACGATGTTGTTCCGACGTCGTCTTCGGTACCTCTGTCGCCTTCTTCATCACCTTTACGCTCGCCGGGACAAACGCTCGACACCACAGTCAGCCATCTTCTACGTGTCACAGGGCCAGAGAAACATACCTCCTCGCCCTCTCCGTTCCTCAATTATATCGTCCCAGATTTCGTCCGAAATGCCCAGGGCTTGGCGTGAAAACTCGAGAAACTCTCCCTCTTCCTCATTCATATCCACCTCAATTTCACCCACCACCTGAGGCCTGTCTTCTTCTGACTCGGCGTCCTCGTCATCACCACCAGCCAATGGATCTGAAGAAGAGGACTCGTCATCTGAATCCACCCCTTCATATTTATCGCGGGGGAGAAGTGGAGGGCGGATTGTACGTGTGGGTGCTGGCGAGCTGGGTCGCCTAACGGAAGTATCACAGACCATTGCAGCATCGGGGAGTCCAGTTTCGGCCTGTTCCGTCAGAATGGTTGTCTTCGCCACACGCTGTGTATTGAAAGAAGCGGGCATTTGACCAAATTCGGAAGCTGGGAGGGGGGGAACGAGCTCGTCCATTGCCTGTTGACGAGCCGCCTCTCTCGCCTTTCGAGTTTCGGCATCAGAATCATCCGAGTCAGAGAATTTCTCGTCACTGAATAAGCCATCTTCATCTTCATCTCCGTCGTCTGTGAAGTCGTCATCGGAAAATGCTTCACTGCGGGTGATGTCAGACGAGGCAGAACTCGGCGTACGAAACAACGGAGGGCATACTCTTCGAATCGTGCGCCTTCTACATCGCCTTTTCCTTCCACAAATCGTCCTACCTTTGCAGCGAGATCACGGAGTTTATCCGTTTGTTCGTGCGTGACTCTGTCTTCCTCGCCTCCATCACCATCCGTTCCCATTTTGTGCGTCTCCGTGGTCGTGCCACCAGCGCGCATGGCGCGCTCAAGAACATTGTCGAAATCCTTGGCGTCGATATTCATCCACTCGTCGGAGTCTTCCGCTTGCTCAGTGTCCCAAAGCGTTTCGGGAGCACGGGAAAGAACTGCATTTAACAAGGCTGCAAACGACGGCCTTGACGCATTGCTGACAAAAATTTTGGTCAGCCGATGGGATGATACTCGGACGGGGGTTCGTGAACATACTCTTCTCGTTGAACCTCGACATAAACATTGGCTGCCTTGTTTTCGAGCTCCTTCCATGCTTGTGAACCTTCCACTTCGTCCCGGAAGTAACCAACGGTGACGAGGCGTGTCAGGTATACCTTGTAGTCTGGTGAACGGTGAAGAGCGTCTTTGCGTGCTTCGGCCTGACGTCAAGATCGAGAAGTGAAATAGATCAAGAAATGAATGTATAGGCGGAAGACACTCACGGAGGAATTCTGTGCTTCCGTGGTTGATTTCACCACATCTGCTCGGTTTTTGGATTCTTGGAACAGCATCTCAAAGCCACACGCCTGGAGAGGCAGTATGAGTAGCAAAGTAAATCAGTGAGTTGAATGACTGACCAATTTCAGGCCGACATCTCGCCAACGCCAGGCAGCCGTGCCTTCTCTCTCCTTGAAGCTGCCGAAAATCTTGGGCGGATAAAACTTTTGGCCCAACACCTGAGCATAAGCAGTTCTCGTCATTTTAACTTTGCATAGGACATCTGGACGTGGCGGAAAGCGCGCCATTTTGTGAGCAGCCTATTACGCGCCGTCAGGACGTGTCCTTCAAGGAGCAACCATACTCACGCGAAGTTGTATTGCATCACGAGTGTAAAACGTCTCGACAGGCTTTTGTACCAGCGATGGATCGACGGTGAGTGCCCGAGCGATGTCGATAGGAAGGTATGCCAGGGTCGTATGGACGTGATTGTGCGCGGCCCCTGGATACCCAGAGATTCTCTGCCATACGACGTCCTCGACCGCTTTCGGAGCGAGGGTATCGACGGATGCGTCACGCACGAGAGGAAGGGCGTCTTCGATCGCCATATAGTCGTCCCCTTCATCTGCGGCAAATAGATCCCCGTCGCCAGGTAGACGGGGGCGCTTCCTCCGTTCGCTAGGAGAAGAAACGTGCGAGAGGGGGATCAAGTGCAAGCGACCGCTGCGAATCCAGACCTGCAGCGTAAGAGCGAAGGGGATGCTTTAGCCGGCCAGTCTCACCGTTACGGAGGGAAGGGGTGCGCACCCTGTGGGTCGCATTGGAGGGATTCACCCAGCGGGGGAGGGACTCGGCTGCTTCGATGAGGAGAAACTCACCATCCTCGTCGGAGACACTGGCGCGGATCAGATGAGCGGCAGAGGAGGTGTGCGTGGACCGACCTGACGACGACGTCCCAGCGCATCGAGATCTCTCTGAGGAGCCAGACGACGCACCACTCGTCGTCGATGGCGTCGCCGACACGCATGTGGCCCTCGAGGACGGGTTTATGGTTGGCATGTGCAATCTTGAGCTGAAAGGGGTCACGATGCCAGAGAAAGTCGGGGAGGAGGGTCGGGACGAGATCTGCGATGCACGCGGCGAGGGGCGCGCAGTCGGCGCTGTCTGGGGGATGGAGAACGTACAGTAGCGTCATGGTGGCGGTGGTGTGACCATGGCAGCGCCCACATCCTTCAAGGACAGAACGCTCATCGCCGTCATCGGCGACGAGGTAGGACTCTCCTTCCTCGCGTCGGCCCGCTCATGCTCTGCACAGGACTCCATCACAGGCCTCTTGCTCGCCGGCGTCGGCCACATCAGCGACAGCCAGAAGAAGAACTTTCTCGTCGTCGACTCTAGTGCGTTCGCCGGTGCACCGCCCGCTTCGTCTTCCTCACCCTTTCATAGAGACCCAGATATCGGCCATCGAGGCTGCCTTTCAAGAATTCACCGAACGCAAGGATGTAGCAATCCTGCTCATTAACCAGCATGTGCGCACCCACAACCTCTCGACGTAGGCCTCACGAGATTCATTCTAATCAATCTAGATCGCAGAGAAGATCAGACCCACGGTCGATCGGTACCAGCAACCTTTCCCCACCCTCCTCGAGATTCCCTCCAAGGACCACCCCTACGGTACGCGACCATGTCACTTGCTCGCTTCTCATTCACAACACGCTTCCGCAGACCCTGAGAAGGACTCTGTCTTGAAACGCGTGCAGAAACTTTTCGGAGAATAGTACTTCCGTGTGCCTCGTCGTCCATACTCACGAATGGTATTCTGGCCCCCTCCGCATGTTTCCTGTTCTGTCACGCTGGCTGAGACCATGCTGCGTTTCATCGTGATA
Source organism: Strobilomyces echinocephalus (assembly GCA_038090115.1). Lineage (NCBI taxonomy): Eukaryota > Fungi > Basidiomycota > Agaricomycetes > Boletales > Boletaceae > Strobilomyces > Strobilomyces echinocephalus. The sequence continues at coordinate 34,217 of JBBPMC010000005.1, read as the reverse complement.
TTATTACGTCGGCGCAGGAAGACTATACCCGAACATGGTGTCGTTACTCCTGCGCTAGCGTGTTCCTCCTGACCCTCTGGGCATCACGGCCCCCAACGCGTGCATTCAGGACTGGAACCGCATAATAGGCTCGTTCTCGCGCACTCCTGCTGTCTGCTCGACAAATACCCTGATCGGATTGCGACTTTCCGAGTCTGTCAAGTCAAGTGAAGAGGTAGATCTCCTATGCAAGCAACAGGATACGCACTAGGTATATCTACAAGAAGGTACCGAAACACGAAGTATCCTTCATCGTCCTGTCATATCACACCGTCAGTTTGCATACAGGGGAATGTCATCTGAAAACGTGCACGCACCCTCACAAGATCTGCATGTACCTCCCCCTCGGTCCAAGCTATTCCTGCACCATGACCGCCTCCATCTTGTGACCTCCGCCCGCGGAGTCCAGAAAACAATCCCCACCAGGATCCTTCTTCGATTATTTCTTGGTCTTTACTCTTCACTGGGACCTCTGTGGGAGGTGTCGCGGATGAGATGGCGTCTCCCCTGAGATACTTGAAAGCGTTCCTCGCTGAGTCAATGAGAGGCGACATATTCTCCTTGACTTCTTCGAAAGTCAAGGAACTTAGCGATTCGACGTAGTTGGCCCGTTGGTTGTCTTTCTCGCCTTCCTGGAGCGACGAAGCCGGCGAGGAGGCTTGAACGTAGAAGTTCAACAGGAGGTGTTCTCGGCCGGTGGAGTCAACGGCTATCTGCGATGCTACATGTCGATGACGATGGCGTGGACGCACAGCGGAGGGCGGGTTGTTGTGGAAAGTAAGGGGAGCGTGGAGGTACCTGGCGACCTATCACAAGCTGGATCAACGTTCGGTGCTCAGTCGAGCTTGGTGAGCTTACCCGGGGAGAGGTTTTGATTCGTTTGCAGGCATCGTTGTAGAGCACGGTCGGCGAGTTCTTTGAAAAGAGTTCCGAAGTCAGCGCGTAGACAAGCACAGCAGACAGTCCGGCACCGAGCAGTATTACGGTTAGGTTGGTAGTACGTTGCGTTGTGCGTAGCACTGCACGTTCTGCGATCAGCTGGGCTCTACGCGCGACCATTCCGAAGAGAGGTGACGGCTTACCCTTACCACCGACGCTCAGCTCAGACCATTTCCTAGCTTTCTCTCCGCGTTTCAGGGCCGCCTGTGAGATACCAAGTTGGAATGGTCCGACGGAATCCTCCCTGCTCGAGTAAGTTGTTCTCTGCTTCTGGTCGAGAGTGGAAGTAAGCAATGAAGATGAGGTACTGTGAGCACCGCCATAAGCTCTGGTAGCGCCCCAGTGAACGAAGGAATCGCCCTTGGTGAGCAACGGGGGTGCAGATCTGCGGAGAGGCTGCGCGCAACGGGACGGCCTTGATAAGCGGATTAGGGTGAATGTAGACATCAACGTCGTGCTCGACCTAACGTGTGATTCCTCTGTAATGACAAGTCACCCGTAGTGTGCGTTGATATAAAAAATGTTCCCATTAGCCGACTCGAACGACTGACCTCGTCATTACTAGTCACGCGCTCTACCAACTGAGCTAAACGGGATGGGCCGTCGAATCAATCGAAATGGTACAGTGTTTCTCCATTTTGCAAAAACGTAGTACGTCTACATAGCTGTCTAGTTATCGATAGCCAATCGTTCCAGAGTCGCCTTCTTCATCTGGACCTGCGCGTTCAGCACATCTTTTTTCGGCCAGCGAGGTGACTCACCGGCGGGCTGATTCCCTCTCCTTCAAAATATGCTAACACGAACTCCTCAGCGACCCAATCACTTTCCACAGCGCCCAATTCCGAAAAAACCAAATTCCTTGGACGCGTTGGGTCTGCGGTTGGCGCAGTAAGATGCACGTCGAGGGGGTGACCTTTCGAAAGCCTGGTAGTGGGAAAGATCGATTTGAGTTTGCGCAAGGGTGACTGTACTGCAGTTTCCGTTTCAGCAGAAAGGGTCCCACGGGACTTGGCGAGCTGTAGACGTGCTGTCAGAGCACGCATGAAACCGTCACGCAGGTGAGCGTAAGAGGTATTGCGTGTAGGTACTGTTAACAGATGTGTAGAAAGCCTTTGGGATACCTTGAAACAATCTCACCGATGCGGAGGATGCATGAGGTGTTTCGAACTATATAGTCGACTTTCTCCTCAGCCGTGGCAGTGATGGGGATCTGCTGCAGTGTCCTGAGTCAGCGTCAGTTGCCACGCCAGCTTAGTGATACCAACTTTGAGCTTCGGGGCTGTAAGGTCAGCATAGAACCCGACGGAATAGACATTGATGCCAAGGAAAGAGACGGTGCGGACGCCAACCCCCAGGAGGGAATGGGGAGGCTGCGGAAACTTGGAGGGGACGCGGAGCTCCCTCGGAAACTCGACCGATGTGGCAGGATCGACTAAGGACGAGCAAAGGTGAGACGAACTGGGTGGTGTTAGCGCTCACTTACCTACGACGTCCTTATGGGGGGCATCAAGGTGGATTGGGGTGGTCGTATGGCGGAACGCAAATGCTGCAGAGAACAGCGAAGCGACGCCATACAGGACGGGTTTCGACCTCGCTCGAGCGGAGAAGGCGTTGCAGTAGGCGAACATGTCAAGTGGTAAAGAGTCACGTGCACTTGTCACCAAAGCCGAGATCGGTGCACTAGTGTAGATACGCAATCCAAGAACGCGTCAGCGCCCACTGACACATATATATAACCGTCTTCCCTTCCGCCGTACGTCTTGTCCCTTTCCCTCCGATTCCACACTTGCTTTCATCTAAACCCATCTAAATGGCTGCCCTCGATCTTTACTTGCCCAGCATCATCGCCGACGCAGGCACTGGCAATCTGGCTATCCAAGGCGTGGAGATGGATGATGACGACATTGACGCTCTTGATTCGCCTGCCGAGGAGGTTTCACCTCTTACCTCTGACCAATCCTCCTACGACAAACAAAAAACCAATCTTGCCATTTATCTTAATGCCTTGCCCTACAAGTGCGAGTCTCTCCAAGAGATGCAGCAAAAACTAGAGCAGATCATCGCAAAGCTTCTTATATGCGCCGAGTCCAAGAACTGGTCCGTTCTCACCACCTGGGATGCAATGTTACAATGGTAACTTTTGGCCCATCTCCCGTGCTCAAATATCTCATGTCCCCCAGTTGGCTTCAGTTGCGCTACCCTATAACAACCTCTACTCGCACAAAGCTCGTTAGGTTCTATTACGAGTTGTGTCTCGTTCCTGGTTTGGACGTCCGCGTCATCCGGAGTTGGGCAGAGATGGTCTCCCGCCTCCTCGGCAAGACCGGGAAACGCAGGCTGGAATCGAAGGATCTACATCTCCCTTGGCGGCCTCTTTGGAACGTCCTTTACAAGGAGCTTTTTCCAAAGAAGCGTCTTGGCCAAACCAAGTGTGTAACTTCCATATGTTCTGTTCATTTTATTGACTTTCTCTAGTCGCAACTTGAACAACATCTTGCTCTTTGTCGCAGAATGCTGCAAACCGTACTTCGCCCCCGACGACATCCACGATATGCTCAACATTTTCTTGCCGATGATCACACCCAACGTGAGCGTCATTCCCTTTAATTACAGCCCTTTATCAATACTGAACCAATGTAGACGATTCTCACTATGGTTCCGGTACTGACTTCGTTCCTTCCCCCGTCTCACCCGCATCTCTACCTTCCCATTGTCTTCAAACTATGGGAAGCATTCAATTCCTTCTCGATGGATGATCGTTTCCTCGAATTGGCTGGAAATTTGGCGGAAGAACATGTTGCAGGCAAAGCTGGTAACTTTGGTGAAGAAGGTGGTGCACAGTGGAAGGACGTTGGTATATGGTCCGAGCAGGAATGGAACTTGCTGGTCAGCAAAGGGTTTGAGTCCATGTGTAGGCTCCCAACTACGTGTCTGATACTTTTGCATTCCTCACACTCATTTGCAGATGTTCCCGTAGGCAAATCCAGGGTAAGCAACATTGATTCGGAGGTGTTCTACGACTTATATTGTTACAGAACCCCAGTTTGACCTCCGCGCACGCGGATGCAGCGTCGGTTCGCCAAGGGTCTAAGATTAAGAAAACCATCAGTCGTATAAGTGAGTCTACTTAGAGACTGCTTCACCCGTCGATTCACCAACATTGTCGTCATCTCAATGTAGATGCTCTCGCCAAGCTGTTCGTCTACTCCATGGCTGTCGATGGTCCCATCCGCAATGACTCCGCATCAGTAACGCCGTCTGTCCAAAACGGACAGGTGACATATCTTGCAGGTTCAAAGGCTATGGATACTTTAGATCGCCTGATTACTAGTACGGAGCCGTTTTTCCATCCATCTAATCATGGTCATTGGACAGTATTGGTGAGCAAGTTGTATGTTTCACATTGCATTTGCTAACTTTGTTTGCAGCTTACGAGCTTCCTTCAACGTTTGATGGCCGAGTTCGCTGATCGCTGGTCCGAGGAGCATCTGCCTTCTTGTCGCACACCGGTGGTGGGTATTTGTGATGTGTTTCAAGCTGTTTGTATTGATAAATGATGTGAAGACTCGTCGTCTGACGACTGTAATTCGTCGCGCATTTGTCACCAGCCTCTTGACACCAGCCTTACTTGCGATGTTCTCGAAGGATCCACTCTCTCTCGCTATGACACAAGGAGCCCTACGCGTGATGGCACAATTGGAGCCCACGCTGGTTATGCCAGAGCTTCTTGAACGCGCCTACGGAGGGTTAGAAGTCGTCAACGAAACACACCGGACTACCGCAGTTCTCAAGATACTTTCTGGTATTTCTCTACCTTTAGTCTCTGAGACGCTGTGGCGCCCAGGTCAAAAACACCTTCTACCGCTCCTCGAACTATGCATTCCTGGCATTGATTTGGTCTGTCACAGTCCTCCCATTGTCGGTTTACCTCTGACATTTTGCTCATAGAATGACCCGAACAAGACTATATGCGCGACATCATTCATTGTTAGTGCCATTCAGCATATCAAGGTTGGCGACATATCCATGCACCAATCTGGGTTTGCGTTATCTGGCGACGCGCCTAGTGAAGATCTGATGAAGCCCGATGAGTACACACATCTTCCTGATGGGGTTGAGACGAGCCCATTTGTGGCTCTGGGTAGGGATGCAGAGCGTGCTCTTGTTCGCGAGAGCACTTCAGGCTTTGCAGGTACGTGATTCATCTTCTTTACCAAGTTCTGAGAACTTAACTCTGCAGATTGGGCGACGTCTTTGTTCCGGCGAATTCTCGCTCTCTACGAGAATCTCCCAGAGGAAGGTGGCCGAAAGAAAACTACAGGAGGTAAAACTGAGGAGGTAGTTCTGAAGTCTGTAAAGAGCATGGCTGATGTCGTCTGCCTCCATCTCTCCGATCAGCTCTTCGATCTCATTCTCAACTTGGTTTACGACTACGCCACAACAAACGCAAAGTCCAATGCCGTAAGAGCATTTGGACACCTAGTCGCATGCCTTGCACGCGCAAAACCCCAGCAAACAATCGACAAGTTTTTACCTTTCTGCGTGTCGCAAATTCAAGAGGAACTGAAGCATGGGGCATCGAGCATCCGGACAACCTCGACACATGAGAGTGTGCCCTCTGACACGACTCTTCACTGGAGTGAGCGCCGACTTTCGATTTTGTACTACTACTACGTGTTGACATTGCACGTTAGATATGGCCATCCTCCGAGGATGCCTTGGCTACGGCGGCCCTGCTGTAGGTCACCGTGGAGAGTCCCTGAAATTGACCTTCTGATGACATTCCCACAGCTGCTGAAACATAGAGAAACAGTTATTCGGCTCCTGTCACTTTTACTCGAGAAGACGAAAAGCGAGAGAGGGTACTCTGGAACCGCCACTTTGGTATCACGGGTGTTACATACATTAACAGCAGTTTACCCTATCAATAATCATTTTGTCAACAATGATCAATGGTTAGATCCAGGTAAGCTTTTTGGCGTCGTTTGTGATAGTGACTCGTGTGATTTCTTTTTCCAGACTTCAACAAGGCTCATAGCACCCAGTGGGGTCATCTTGTTGAAGCTAAAGATGTTAAAGTTGAATGGCACGGTAAGATGATATTGTCGCCGGTTTTCAGAAACATAGTCGAACTTCTTCAGTTCCAAATGCCGAAGAGGTCGATTTCGTACTTCAAATCTTGGATCGCGTCGCTGCTCCCGCACTTGAGAAACTCGAGGCTCTCGCAAACTCCTCTGACAGGTGGGATAGCGTTGCACGCAACGATTTCTGTCGGTGAGTACTGCGGTACTGGTTGGCTGTGACTCTAGTAACTTAGGTGGTATAGCTATTTGGCTTTCTCAAGGGCGGCCTGGAGTGGTATGCCCACGATCTACAAGGAGGCTCCCAAAGAAGTTGTCAACTCCTGTTCTGATCCAGATATTGATATCGAAGCACTCATAGTCGACCAATTAGATGTCCAAGCAGGAGTAGTTCTGACTGACCCCCAAGATCCTCGTTACCAGCGTGTCACCAAACTGCGAACCAGATTTGGGAACCTCATACACGTTGCTGCGCAGAAGTTACGTCAAGACCAAAACGAGGACCACATCGATGCTGTGATAGCGGTCGTCAAAGCCCTGGACACGTACTTCCTCGACTATGGCATGAGCAGAAGCGACTTCACAACCTTGCAGAAAAATTTTGTTCAGTCCCGAGAGTGTGTCCAGCTTTTTGTTTTTCTTGCAGCTGGACTGATTGCCTTTGTCCAGAGTGAATAGGATGTCTACACGTCAAAAAGACAATGCACGGGTTGTCTGGGTCAAACGGGCGCAACTCTACCATTCTAGTCGCCTTTACATGCACGCTCTGTATCGCCGACGTTCAGAGTTGGATGATCGACTGCTGAAAGATGACCTGGCAGAACTTTGTTTATCGCCATATACTAGAGTGCGGCGGTACGTAGATGATCGTTACTCTAGGTCATCATTTGACACCCCTACAGTCTCGCGCAGAATGTCCTACACAATATATGTGGTGTAAGTCGCATTGCATCATATTCGAGCATAACTGATGACGGGTACAGTACTACGTGCGATCCACGAGATACGTCTTGCCAACAATGTTCGATTCCTTAAGCAAAGGGAACAATCCCGATCGTATGAAAGGCGCCCTTTACGTACTCGGAAATAAAGGAACTAGTGAGGGAGCCCCTCTATCACTATTACAACTGAACTGAATCATTCCGTCGGGAAAGCTGCGTACATTATGGCCGGTATGACGCTAAATGTCTGCTGTCGATAGGCTCACACGTGCGCAGATCAATGGTTGCAAAGGCGGTACTTGCTTTCCTTGCTGGAATGTCAACACGAAGAGAAGGTACAAATTTAAACCGTCGTCACACATCGACTGACCAGGTTGTTGTGGCAAGCCTTCGGTCCAAAAGTTGGTCTCGACGAATTCCTCTGACTGCCTCATTCACCTCAACGAAGAGGCCATCCGCACAGCCGCATATCCTGCGGATGTCCCTAGAGTTGATGCAGCTCTCCGCGATCTTGAAGCAGAACTGGATGCGCGTAACATTGACAACGGATTACGGAGTACTGCTCTAACAATAGCCAAGAATAGGGCTCAGAAACAACTTCAGGAACATGCGTATACGGTGTGTTAATCTTTATGAATCAGGTCAATATATGCTACAATGACAATATGGCTTATCTTTTAGCTGAATTGTGTGCTTGGCATTGCTACCCGTCCTACAACTCATGTTCGTATCTCGTCTGTTGTTATCTTGTTCGTTGGTTGATACTTACCTATCACAGTGGCGATATGTCCAAGTAGCTGTAACGTTCATTCTCGGGCTCATGAGCAGGGACGTAGCGACACCACCTGATGTAATGAGGTTCTTGATGGAACACACGATAAGTGCCCAGCCCTCAATTCGGCTCAATGCACAACAGTAAGAGTTACACATCTTCCTGATACATACCATGTTTTCTACATGATCATTGTATTTAGGGGGATTGTGCGAGAGTCCCTTTTCATCAAAATGAGGACCTACGCAAAAAGCGACGAAGAACTTTGGCTTTGTCAATGGCGAAATCCGTTATGCAAGGAAATTCCTATCGGCGATCACGCCCAGTTTTTGAACACCCTCCAGAAACCTATTGTTGGCCCAAAGTAAGCGTTAGCAATATTGGATTGGATTCCTGTTGAAAGTTTTTGTTTATTATTTTGTAGTGATGCTTTTATCGATAAGTTCGAGACTGGATTTTTGACATGGACCACAACCGTTCGAGGATACATGGCGCCTGGCTCTACCCAAGGTACTGTTTGGGACGCATCAGCCTCCGAGTCGTTAGCCATCATAAGGGAGCACATTGGTAAAGATTACTACTCCAAGCTGGCTGTATTGTGGAGCCAGGAAACGGACAACAATGCTGGTGCTGCCGACTTGCGTCCAGAAAATGTCCTATTTGTCAAGTCTATCGGTTCGCCTTTTCATACAAACCTATCGAGCGACGAGTAACATGCGAACAATTCACAGCGAAGATGCTTGGTGATTCCACCCTGCAAGACTTGCTCGATGCAGTGGAGCCCCTACTTGCAAATACAGAAAAATTCCAACAGGCAGCGGCTGCAGAAATCCTCACTGGCTTGCTTCGGGGTATGTTTCATCGTAACCGGCATTCGCATATGCTCAAGTATTACAGGATCCAAACACTGGTCGCAGCAGAGCCTTGATGTCCTCTGGGGTTGGTTCTCGCCTCGTTTTGACCACATTCTCTCCCAAGCTAGACCAGATACCGTGGTCTACTGGACCTCGTTCCTTCAAGTGAGTGTTTTACCTTGTTATCTCTACTATGTCGCCGATTTCTCGATCGAAGACAGTGCTAGAAGACCGCGATCCTCGCCGCAACAAGCCTTTAGTCGATTGGATTCTGTCACTCCAACTGGACTTCCAAGGAGACTCTGCGTTTGCAGGTAAAGTTAATACAATCTCGGTCAAGTTGCACTGCTCATATCATCTCAGTTACGAAATCATTAAATGCAGTTGTTGTACTAATGGATGCCATGGGGGTTCGATTTAACCCGATATCGGACAAATATGTCTCGTTGCTCTTCGACAATGCCGATTCAAATTACGCAGAGGTATGTCAGAAGACGTTGAGTTCTTGCATCTGCTTGAACAAAGTATCCGAATAGATTCGTAACATTATAGCAAGTGCGCTCTATCTTATTGCGAGGAACCGATGGCGTCCATCATATTCTTCTGTGACTGCACTGTTGAGTTATTGTAGCGAGAGCCAGGACCCTCTTGGTACTCGGTGAGTCCATCTCATGTTACTATCTGACTATATTGAACGGACGTACAGAGAAAGTGTATTCGATGGTCGATTCCAGCGGATCACTCAGCAGCTAGCTAAGTGGAAAAATCAGCGTTTCCCCCCTCCACGAGTTTCCCAGTCTCAGGTCAGTATTCGGTACGTCTACCGACTCCATCTAACCGAAAGCTAGTTTGATAAAGTTGGTCTCACGAGTAAGTTTGTATGCAATTGGACGTTGCGTCGCTGACCTTCATTGGAAAGTGCTATTGTGGCTGTGGGTTTCTTTACATGGTTCCGAGGCTTGCCTCGCGTTTCCGTCCGCCATGAAGATGCTGTATGTTTGCCATTTTGAACTCTCGTCATTAGGTTCACTCGCTTTGTTAGGCCTGATATACTTAATATGTCGGAGCTCAATGATAATCCAGAATTGCAGAAATATAGCAATGCAGTTCTGCAAGTGATGTCTGGAGTTTACTTGCCAGCTGCGTTCGCAGAGGCAGTCCTAGAGAAGCTGGTGGAGGCAATACAGTTCTCCAAGGTACGTGGACAGTCTTCCTCTACAATCGAGATGTGACAGAGCTGCTACAGTCCTGGCGCATTCGACTGCATACATTACCAGCACTGGTGATGTTTTTCTATCGTAATCTTTTGATGATTTCTTCCTCCGGTATCTCCAAGGTCTTGGACGTACTTCTCGAATGTCTAGGGGATGAGAACGTAGAAGTTCGCGAAATGTCGTCGAAGACATTATCCGGCATAGTGCGTTGCTCGCAGCGTCAAAACATCATACCTCTAAAGGTATTCATTGTATGGCAAATCTTCAAAACTAACTGACATTTCTGTGATAGAATGGATTCATCTCCCTGGCCCTTGCTGTCAAGTTGCCCTCGCGATCGGCATCTGATTATAGCGAATCGATGAGAAGACTGCACTCTGCTGTCCTTGGGCTTTGTGCCCTGATTGAGAGTTTCCCCTACTCAGTCGAATCTTGGATGCCTCCTCTTACAGAAGGTCGGTTGCACCCCTTGTACTACTGTCTCTCATTATCCATTGTGACTGATTGTGTACACACAGTGCTTGCCCGACATGCGACCGATCCCCCTCCGATTTCGACAACAATTCGTCACTGTGCATCAGAATTCAAGAAGGTGAGACAATTTTTTAATGGGCCGATCGACAACTAAGGACACACGTCCTACGTAGACACACCAGGTATGGCATCCCTTGTAACCGGGCGGATAGCTAATCTGATGTCTGACTAATAGGATACATGGCACAAAGACCAGTTGTCGTTTGACGAAGATCAGTTACAAAGCCTTTCTACCATGCTAGTTGGCACGTCGTATTGTAAGGAATTACTACCCATCTATCTTGCAGAGTACCTGATGTTCTGACCTCAACAGATGCTTGATTCGACGAGGCGACTCTGGTTTACGTGTGCATAAGAGACGTTCTATAAACTATACACGTGTACTCGTTAAAGTGAATTCCCAGCTTCCTTCTGAATCCTTCCTGGGGGCCCGACAAATAGACTGGTTTTTAGTGACATCCTAACGAACCAGACGGATTAACAGCTCCGAAAGGATCGAATTCGACTCTCGATTGCTATGTGTGCTGCCCCTACGGCCGGAGAAAGGGTAATCATATCACGCCATTCCTCCCATGACACCCGAAATTCGAACCTCGTGTTGGCCGCATGTCAAGATATGATCATATCGGCTGACCTATCAGTTAGATGATGTGTGTGAGTGCTTTGCAGATAAACTGCAATACTCGAGATCCGGAGAGATTACCTGTATTTGGAACATCGAAGTCTTATTTCTAATGTAATTTGGCTTAGCCTGAGGTCAAACAGGATTGAACCTCGAGCGCTTTTAGTTTAATTCGAAGATGCGCTCCCACGGCGATCGCAGAAGAACGATTCGAGGAGCTCAATCTGGCAGGGAAAGGCGGAAAGGCGATGATTTTATTATTGTTATGTTATTATTGCTAAATTTAAAGCCCGCGATCTTCGGAAGCATTTGGGCAGGTTTGCGACGGACTTCCTTTCACTGCGATGAAAATTTGGGGGACTCTAAACTTAGGAGCACGGAGAATACATGCGGCCTGTGGGGCTGCTGCCCGATGCGAGTGCGATACCACCTCATCGCTCCACATAGACGGGCCGAGAACAACTTTGACAGTGAATGCATCTAATGGGGACTTGCTGCGGTTGAATTTCGCGATGGCGTGTGAGCACACGTGTCGAGGTACGTTGGAGTTAGCGCGCGGGTTGAGGCCATTAGTTGTGGGTGCACACGCTTGTGGGCTGCCTCATCGAGGACTGGAAAGATGATACACGAGGCGTGATGCCTAATCGAAAGAACTGTGTGCTGGTAGGTGTGATACAGGGTTTCGGCGGACAAGTTGGATCGTTGTCGTCGAGGGTGTTGAGCTTGCGATTGCAGGCGGTGAGACTGACACCGCCGCGTTGATGGGGGGCGCGGCAAGTTTGCATTAGTAACCGACCCTCCGGCCGGTACGACACGCTGGCGAAACCAGTGCGGCCCGTCTTTTCTTCCAGCTGCTCGACGGGCATCCGCGCGAAACTCTGTTCCTCCCTTCCGGGAAGACGGCGGCTGACGACGACCACGAGCACTTGAACGTGCGCGTATCGTGTTCTAATTACAGCTTCCAACCGGCACTGGCTCCTTCCTCGTCACGCTCATAATTATTTGACAAACGCCGCCTCGACAAGGGCACGTTGCGATCAAAACCCTGCACAGTTCTACTAGCCTCCCCTTGACCACATTCCATTACCATCACCCTCAAACCCTCAACCCCCATCAGCTTCTCCGTACCCCGGCGGCTCTGCCTGAGTCCTGATCCACAACACGCGACCAGTGTGCTCACGACCGCTTGACGCCTCGTTGCAGCCCATCTTTTTATACCTATCTTGTGCTTTTTTCTAGATCTTTGCTGCTCGTCCTTCTGCCTCTCAGCTGGTCAAAAGGTCGACGAAGGCCCTATCTATCTTGTCAATTACGCAGCTCAGCATCGTATCCTATATCCACAGCATCACTTGATTATTGCCTCATACCAAGCACCTTTTTATCCCTGCATTCATCATTGGACGCACATCCACTCTAATTTACTGGTGAGCTCCGCTACGACGTCTCTTACCTCTGACCATGTCCAACGCTGTCGATCACCCAGATTTAAATGCAAAAGGTGGTCCCCGGTACTACTGCATCAACGGACAGTCTGTACATTGCACGCGAATCAGCTCCATCGAAAACCTTCGCCGCTCGCTCCCAATCATCCGGCACACCTGCCTGGACGCATACACGTGACATACAACGGCCAAACAACGAAATCGTGCAAGAGGCAAGTACTCGTGCATACCTCATGTTGGATTACTTACCCAGAATCATTACAGAAAAATTGGGATATTCCCGCAACGCAAGACTCTCCTACAGAATTGTCTTCGAGCTTCCGGTCTACATCTTTTTTCGCAGCTCCGAAACCATCTTCCATGCCTTCTCGCAACAGCATCCCCGAGAACCCTGGCTTCCATGCAGAATCGAATCGTTCCGAGCGTCATGTCACTGCCGCCAACCGCTGGAGGTTTAACGAGACGGGCCAGTTGATCGATGCTGGTGTAGCCACTGACTGGGATCTTGCGCAAGACATCGCTAGACTGAAACTTGGCTCAGTTACAGACCTCTCCGAAGGTGTTCATGGTCCAATAAAGACTCCTCCGCAATCCAAACTCGCCGTTGCAGCAGTCGTGCAATACAATGAAGCCAGCCCCCTGGAAACAGCCTCTGAGGCCAGCATCGATTCATCGCCCCATGGTTCAGATCATCAGCTCTCACCTTCTCATTCTCGAGTATCTTCCACAGATACCCTGGACTCTCACGAGTCAGTGTTGTCTTCTGCCAGCCACACCCTTCGGGGCCCTCCCCAACTCAAGGTTGCGGCTGGTGGCGAAGCGAAGGAGCGCCCACACTCGTTCAGTGGCGGATTGTCGTCGGCTGATTTGCGCCGTCTTAAGCAAGCTGGCGAGGAGCCTTCGGGATTGAGTCAACCGGGGGACAGTACTCTTCCCCCTCACCAATGGTCTTCATCCCACTACCGTGATCTCCTGGGTGCCAGCGATAAACCCTTTTCACCCGATCAACCGACCTATCCTTCCTTGACCAGTACGGGCGCTTTTGGCCGTAATCAGCAACCATATGGCTATCGTGCCGTACCAGGGCCTCTAGCAACTGAAGTAGAAACCGATTATGCGGCAGGTCCGCGACCCTTCTTCCCCCCTGCGCAAGGCATTCACGGAACTTCGCAACACTTTGTCCAAGGTCGACCAGCCGATGGGGTCCCACCCCCCTCCTATCGCCAGCCTCAGCGCGGATTTCCTCCGCAATCCCTACTTCCTAACCCAACTGGCGTTGGTTATGCGACGGGCCATGTCCCTCACCTCTCTTTGGGTACAGCACAACAGCTCTACGACATGGTCGCCCCGCACGTAGATGGCCACCATCCAGCAGTTACCCGAGTGCAGCAGCAGCACAACGCTTTCCGGGCTACTCATCAACACTCTGCATCAGATCCCTCTGCGCTTAGGGATGCTGCTACCCTGGCTCTCTTGGGAAGTCAAGCTTTTCCGCCAACTGTCCATGGTTTGTACCCTCCTACCGCACCGCCAGCACACTTGGGGTTGTATAACCAGTTTTACGCACCTCATGATGGGTATGCCCCTGATGTCGCCGCAGCCGTGAACCGTCTGCAAGCCCAGTTCACTGGACCGTATGGTGCTTTACCAAACCAGACGATCGGGATCACAAACACCGGTAGCTCTAATGCAGGTTCGCAGACTAGTAGCGGTCCCAGCGCGAACAACCGCAAGTTGGGGTTATACAAAACAGAGCTCTGTCGATCTTGGGAGGAGAAAGGATCGTGCCGGTATGGCGCGAAATGTCAGTTTGCTCATGGAGAGGAAGAGCTCCGTGCAGTGGCCAGACACCCCAAGGTAAATTTGAGGTCGCGAGTCTTTCCAGTTGCTAACTGGTTGTTCCTGCAGTATAAGACTGAAATATGTAGGGTACGTGGATATATTCATACTTGACGCTTTGATGCTGATGTGCACCGTAGACATTCTGGGTTTCTGGGGCCTGTCCATATGGCAAACGATGCTGCTTCATACACACAGAACTTCCGGTCTCTGGTGTCGCACCTGGAGCGGATGGAGCTCCTCCACCGTCTGCCCATACTACTACCGGACGCGAGCGATCAAACAGCGATCCTAATGAATCGTCGATTTCATTGCTGCAACGCATACAGCGGAAGAACGAAGCCACACCAGTTGAAGTCTCACCTACTGGCGGGTTTTTTAATGGCCGACCACCTACGGGATCTCTTCGCGTGGATACGTCCGCTTTGAATAATGTCACGAAGCAGAACAAGTCAGCTTACCCCACATTCACGAGTAATGCTTTGATGCTTTCGCACCCGGAGCAGACCTCCATGAAATCTCCCGTTCCGTTGACCGCCGGTCCTGACCTTGGGAGGCACAATGCAAGCCGGCTGGACATCGTCGGCTACAACCAGGTACGGTTCGACGAGAACGTTGAGGGTATACAGCTTAAGTTTTCTCCCCGTAGCGTTTGAATAAGGCCTCGTCGAGCAATAATCCTAGCGCTCGTCATTCCTTTAATGGGACTGATGTTGATCTCGATTTCGCCTCTCCTTCAACACCGTCAGCCCCAAACCAACCGTCATCGTTCGCAATGGCCAACGAACGTGCTCCGGCCAACAATGCAATGCCACGTAGCACCCACGTCCGTTCAGGGAGCGTCGGCAATTGGGGTAATGTTACGCGTAGCAGTACCTTGACTGGTGCGCCTACATACCCTCATTCTTCAGAATCAAATGGGGATACTCCTTGGTCGACCTCTGAATTGACCGTTGCAAATGGGAGAATTACGGAAGGTTGGATGTAAATTTCTGTGTATTCCGGACAGTCACTGCGCGACAGCTGGACACTTTTACCCTTTTACTTTGCGATCATCTCTAACATGCTGGCCCTGCCGATCTTTACCTGGTCGTCGACCAAACTCTTGTTACGCTCGTGTCACGCCCTTTCTTGACTTACCTTGTTACGATATCTACGTTCTCATGCCGAATTGAAATACTGTCGTTGACGAATCACGAATCGATTCCAGGGGGAGAAAGTCACGATAACCATGACGCGGGGGTCCGTCACACGGCGAGGAGGACCTTGCGCGCCGCGGGCCAACGGGGGATCGCACCGCCACGGCACCGCACGTTTGTTTCCCGGCATAAGTCTCCATCGACCGTCGCCTTAGCGTACTTACTGTATTGCGTAGAACTAGTCTACATACCCTCAAATCGGCAGTCCCGAATGTCACCGTGTGTCACGGGCAGTCACACACCGTCGCAGCGTCGCGAGTGACAACCAAACGTGACAATGACCAACTTCACAATCTCCAGAACTACTGCATAGATTTCGGTCGTTCAACTTGGACAATACAAACAGAGAACATAAATCAAGATGTGTGAAGAAGTATAGTGAAAATGTGTGCCGGTTTGGGGTAGGGGATAGTATCTTTTACTGATCAGAGGACTGTCGCTTAGCGACGACTCGGACATGATGGCGCGTGCACACCGCGCTGCTACTACTACCTAGACCCTCAATAATATGTGTAGCAACGAATATTCATATTCTCCCCTAGGTTTTGCCCGCATGTGACCGAGACATGCTTTTTATACACCAAGTCTTGCGATCTCTTGAGAGAAGCTTTCCATGCGATACTTAGCATATCCTAAGTAATCAAACTCCGTTTCAGTCCTCTCATGACCTTTCTCCAAGTCATCCTTCACCTGGACGATGCCCCAAATTGCCCACATCCCGTGCGACGCTGGGCTCCAAAGACTAACTTGCCTCTCCAACTTCGCCAGGCGCGCTTCGTCTACAACTTCAGTCGCGAATGCTTCTGGAAGCCGAGTGTGAGAGAGGTAGGCTTGGTAGAAGTTACGCCGCTGCTGAGCTGTTGGATAACGCGAAGGATGAAGCAGATGAGGAGCGGCGGAGTGATAATCCGCAGTCCACTCGTGGAAATGGTTGGCGATGTCAAAAGCAAGAGGGTTGGGCGATGCGTATTCAAAATCGACGACGACGAGCTTCAATGAGCGCATCAGCCAACTGGTAGACGTTATGGGACAACCACTCACTTGGCGGTGCTCCTGCAAACCTTCTGCTAGCTTTCCGGTGAGTCTCAAAAGGTTCCCATATTGCGTGTCATTGTGAGCAAACACCCGCCGACTAGCGCCTTCTGCCTTTTCTGCTTGAGACACCCAGCCCAAGTAGCGCACCCAGCTCTCGGTAAAGGCATCAAGATTGAGAGCACCGCGATCATTCTCACCCACATTTGGATGAGTAAGCACTTTGCGAGCTACCGGAAGCCACGCTTTGACATTCTTTCTAACCCCTATGTCCCAGCTCTTGCCTTCGAGACTTCTGACGGCCAGTGGTCCTTCGACTGCAGTGATCTCCACTGAATGAAGCTCGGCCATCCTAGCACCAATCCAGCGACTAGTCTTCTCGTTTCGAAGATCAGAGGGCCCCAAGGTGACAGAGTCGAAATACTCCTCGATACGACCATTAGAGAATGTGCCATGGATACGTGGTCCAATGTGATAGCGTGAAGAGAGGACGTGGAGAATGTGAAGTTCGCGAGACCGCGAAAACAGCGAACCTGACGCGGAGCCATAGATACGCAATAAAATCGTAGGAATAAACGGTGAAGATGGATAAGAGATAAAATAAACAGCATTTGTCAGAGATCCAGATGCCTTGCGAATCGAAAGTTGGGTGGGGCCTAGGTGCTGAGCAGTGTCCCAACCAGGAATACGAAGTGCAACCACCAGGGACACAAACCGCGTAGCAAACGACAACGTTTTGTAGCTCCTATAAGGAGAGCAAAGGCATGAGCAACATCGCAACAGCAAGGTAAGGACACCAGGCCGTCATACCCGTGACCATTTACATTGCCCACGAAATAACAATTGCGGGCGTCAGAAAGAGAGACGACTCACCTTGCATCCAGGTTAACATCCGCGTGACGCAATCCATTGACTATCTCTACCTTGTATGTTGGATTTCTCAGAACCGAGGACGTGCCAGTTAACCGTCGGGAGTCTTCGCTGTCAAGACTGTAAAACACAGACGCTGTCATCGGTTGCACGTGAGAATTACGACCAACTGATACTGGCAAAGTTTCTGCAATGGCCACAGAATAGTCCATGATGGTGGAAGTATTGACAGAAAAAGGTGCACACGACCGGCAATTGCAACCACAGGAGGACCCCGTGCACTGATATGCCGCAAAAAAGTCATTAACTGTATCAGAATAATAATTTAACGAGGACCGCTACGCAAAGATTCTAGCGGTGACTCTGACAGCCGCATTTTTTTTTTCTGATTTTTATTCGCGTGCGTCAAAAGCACCGGTTTAGAATGATCTGCGAGCACTATGCCGGTTTTCTCACGCACGATCCCAAACCGTGGCACCTACTTACTTACTCTAAATCAGTGTTCTGCCGGTCAGTGTGGGAGATTCCGACGGCCTGCGGTCACCGGGTCCTTCTGTATCATAGACACGCTTGCCAGCAATTATGCCCTGTTTCGCTTGCAGCAGAGTGTACACGGTTTACATATTGTCTTTTTCAGTCAGGTTGCAGCAGCAAGTGACAACCACAAGATGTGTGAAGTAGTATAGTGAAAATGTTGTGTATTTTGCAGGGTGCCGATTTGGGGCGGGAACGTGCGCCGAGATGAACTGAACACGAGCAGTGTCAGAGGTCGACGCTGAAGATAATCAACGTACGAGGACTCTACTCTATTAAGATGTCTTCTGCATGCAAGTCTGGATCATCAACGCTTTCTGGATCTAAATCAGGGTGGTACAACTCGAGGTTGTCATCTGAGCAGCAAACAGCTGTGTTCTAGAGTGCGTCACATACTCAGAAATGCAGACCTTCATCTCAATATTTCACACTTTTTCCTTGTCATAGCTGATATATATTGATTTTCGCAAAAATCAGCATTACAACAGTGAAGTAAACTGGCGACATGAGTCCCCAGTGTCGCCAATGGACAAGACAAGGCAGACGCAACACGAGCGGTCGGGCTCACAAAAAATACAAGTGGCAGCGGCGTCGAATGGGTGGTGGGGTGGCCATTGAGCCGTCGGGCTCGAGACGTGGCGGCAGGGGTATCGAACAAGCGGCGGGGGGACAAGGAAGCTTCCGGGAGGCCCCAGGGGTATGGAACCAGTGGTTGAGCTACAAGAGGTAGGGGGCGATCAGCGAGCGACCCGACTCGAAAGATGGCGGCGGGGACGGGCGGTCAGCGAGAGGTTGGGCCGTGGGCTCGAAAAGATAAGGCGGCGGTGACGAGCGCGCTAGGGCTTGCCGAAATACGGCGGGGCGAGCGAGCTGGCTGGGGCTCGAAGAAAGGCGAGGACGGGGGCGGACGAGTGACGAGGCTTGAGAAAATATGGCTGCGAGGGCAAACAAAGACCGACGAGCGCTCGGGCTCGAAAAGACGTGGCGGAGCGGGCATCGAAAGAGGGGGAAACGAGACAAACCACGGCGGGGGTGACCGGTAACCAACCATCCATTAAACTCAAAGAAAGACGGGGCGGTGAGGCTGATAATACATGGCGGAGGCGAACGACGGGCTGTATTGTATTGATTGCAGCTAGTGATATATTCGGGTGGCTGACTGCGTGGCTGTGTGGCTGCGGCAGACGGAGCGGCAGCTGGAGCGTCACGTGGGGGGCGGGAAATGGAGTTCAGGGACTCTGAGACCCAATTGGGGACCGGGCAGGGAGGGCGGGGGTGGCGCGCTTGGATCGATGGGGGGCCCCGAGCTCTTCAAAAATTCAAACACCCAAAGACAAACCGCGACCCAAACCGGCCGTTTCCTGGACGCCTCGCACGCCTCGCTGCAACGGTGTGTGACTGACAAACGCAAGGCAAACGGTGACATTTGTGACTGCCGATTTGAGGTGCCGGTTTGGGAGTGTAGACATCATGGTTTTTAATTTAATGAAAGTTCTCCTCTAATGTATGTACAAACCTCATTCACTAGGCATTGAAGCGGAAGTCAGCCGACACGAGGTTATGGAGCTGTCGTAGAGTTGGCAAGACAGCACTCCTAAAATTTATATCATTGCTGATGCTGGTAGCCTCTCACTTGAAGCGGTGGCCGGCTACATGACAAATCAAGATGGTTCTGACAAGCAGAATGGGTGACGACTGTGTGCTTCTCTACACCTGGCACGCCACCAGAACGCCACTGCCAGTGGCATCAGGTGTTGTTGGACGTACCAATCCCAAGTTGTGGCTTCCAATTGGTAGCCCAAAGTGAGTATCTGTTCACCCATAGCTTCGGCGTCCAATACAATCATATCTCGGCACGCACAAGTACTCCCAGATCCCCATATGGACTATAGACTTGCTCAAGTCCGCGGTGGCATGGCAGGAAGTTGGACCCGCCTGGTCGGCATGTGCCATTGCGACTTTGGAAACGAGCACGAATCCCGCAAATCGGCACCGCAGACTTTTCAATTTGATACATGCCGCGGTCGCACGATGAAACGGACACATTCGATATTGAAACTGAAGGCTAGGGGCGATCCGGGGACTCAAGGATGCATGAGTGTAAATCTTGATACATTTTCTCGATCGATTAGCGAAACGATGATGGCCATCCTCGTAAATGAATTCACCAACGATCTATGGTATGGCCATTGCCAGTTTGCAAGGTGCTGTTTTCGTGTCAATCTTCAAGTCGGTCTGAGCATTACCTTCTTCAGTAATTTCACCCTGTGGCGAACCTAACTCCGCCCTGGGCAAGGTTTACCTCACTGAAGGGGTGTTGCTGCGGCAATGTCACCAACTTCACGTCACAGCTTTGAACAGGGTAACCTGGGCTCCCTTTCTGTCCTGCCAGTGCTTACGCATTCTGGGGGTGTTGCGTGTTGCGGTGCCTCAAACCCCATCCGATAGTGCGTTCGGTGTGCTTACGATTCGTCTTGGTGTTCCGCGGAACAGAGTACAGCCAAGCAATCAACTCGATCTCCTGTGGTCTTTCCGCGTTTTCACTCTTCGGATAGCAGGCGTTCTCGTCACCTATGTCATGACTCTGCTGAATTGCGACATAGAAGTAGTCCACATTGTCGCTGGTACGTGTTCTCTTGTATTGAGCTTTTCCTGCATGTCAATTAACTGATGCCGGCCCAAGGGTCTTGGACGGCGCTCCTTCCTGCTATGTAGATGGGAATTTGGTGCTCTGTTTTCCCGTATTCATAGGCATTTGACTATAATGAGAACACACACGTAAGTAATTCTGTCCATTGGGATGGTCATCAATTCTACGGAATCTACCAGAAAGCTGACGACTATCGCGTGTTGATTAGTCCACCAATGTTTGGACCGGGGCATGGGATACCAAAAGTCGAGTTCTTCCAATCATGATGAAACTTCATCAGGATTTTTCTAGTCCGGGTTCGATGTTCGACATTCGCGGATGCGACTGCAACTGGACAGGTAGAACTTATTTCGAAAACGTGGACATTGTGAGGTTCAAGGAGGTGTGGTCATTGAATTGGAAAACCCCGTATAATAGTACATACAAACTTGTACATCCATAACGTGAATAGCATACCGATCTCTAATTCCATACAGCAAATGCGACCCTATGCTTGCGTCACGAGTTCTGTTGAGCTGCCGGACGCACTCATGTTGTCTTTCTTTTCTTGGACATCATCCCTATCCTCTATGGGGAACCGTTTTAGGAAAAAAGATATCTTCGCAGCCTTTGCGTTCAGTGACCAGATAAAACATCTTGATTACTATACTCACCAACATGGCCACACAGAGAATCGGTGTGCACACGATCCAGATTGTCTGACGGAAATTATGACACGACTGGTCGGTAATCACAAACGAAGTACCTGAATAGCCTTTGAGACTGCGTCAAGAACCTCCCGCCTGAGGGACGAGGGTTCAATCAAATTTAGAGATGTCCAGTCAATTGATGAAGTCGATCCGTGAACTTGGTAGTCCGACGGCATGGAACGTGACAACACTCCATCGAATATCAAACCAGCGACAGCCTGACAAACCTGTGGGCTATGCGGTGGAAGATTTGGCAGGAAACCTTACCAATCCGATCGTTGCGCCAGTGAATCTCACTAAGAAAAACGCGCCGGTTCCCGTGGCTAAATGAGCGGGTCCTAGCGCCTTCGCAAACAACTGGTACGGTGCGTGGAACAACACCCCAATGCCTATACCAGCTATTAGCGGGAAAGTTACCTGCGCGAGGCGCAGGGAGTGCGCGTCAAGTAGTGCGAGGAGTCCTGAAGTAGATATGAGGGAAGACTCGAGATAGTGCTTCAATTCGGCTCAGGCTTACCAAATCCCACAGTTGCGATGAGAAGCCCAGTCGTTATCACCCATTTTTGACTGGTTGTATCGCCTGACCTCTTCTGCCAATATCCTATCAACCATGCAGCTGGCATAGAAGCCAAAGAGGATCCGAGGGAATACGGCAGCATCTGTATACCAGCTTCCAGAGGGGTGAAACCATTTGCCGCCTGATGACAAGTCAAGCTGAGGTTTGTCTGATTATTAGTGAGCAAGCGCACCTGAAAATACAATGCGAGATAGAATGTTCCAGCATTAAATGTCAGATTATGGAAGAAGGTGATAACGAGGATGCAAACTAGGAAGTCGGTAAGCTCACAGGTGACGCCCATTGGGGATTCCCATACCGGTGGTGAGACTTCGAAAAGCAACAGGTGGGAATAAGGCATCGCGACTCGTGTGCGCCTCGTAAAAGCCGCCAATGATGAGGATTAGAGGTCCGACCAGGATAAGCGAAACGGTGGTGGGCGAAGTCCCTGTAAAGTAGATGAATACTTGGACTCGTGGGCCGACAATCTCGCCTTACAACCGTTGCTTGTGGCAAAGCTAAAACCGACAATTAACAGTCCTGTCCCAACCATAAAGAGCAGTCTGTAGATCTGCCGTAAGCTTGTGGAAACGTGGAAAAAATACTTAAACCTACAATCCGAGGAAATCAAAATTTCGAGCAAATGTTTGCCACGAGGCACCATTGGCCCGACCAATAGCAATGCCTCGAAGGGATAGCACCAGAAGCACAAATGCAACCATGCAAACAGGGAGGTTCATGAAAACTGAGAAAAGACACTGAGTGATTATTTAGTATAACTGTTCGTGACTTACAGCCCCATCTCCAACTGATCATGCCTGGCCCGGACGTGCTAGCTAATGACCGAGACTCATGTTGGCACGTGCACAGATATATGACAACTGACTTACAGCTGAAAAGTCCGCCGAGTAAAGGTCCTGCAATAGCAGAACAACTCCATGTGATGCTAAGTGCCTGGGACCATTTGGCCCTGTGTTTTGGCTCGACTATCTCGGAAGTGATGGTCCACACTGAGCTGACTATTCCCCCGCCCCCGATACCAGCCAAAGCCCGAGTCAGTATGAGTCCTATAATGGACTTGAGGTGGTCCGATGAGGAACGATATACTACGGAGCAGTTAAGCTGAATTACCTTGGCTGCACCGCAGAGTAAGGAGCCAAGTGCAAAAATCAACATGCTGGCGTATAGGACGTTCTGAGAGGCAATGAGAGCTTCTTCGGTGACGTTAGAAAGGGAGCCCGACCTTGCGTCCAACGAGATCAGACACCTTGCCATATAGCGGCTGGCATGCAGTCTGAGTAAGCATATAGGCGACTCCGACCCAGGTGTATTGACTTTGAGAGGCCAAAAGATCGCTTGTGATCGTAGGCAAGCTCGTAGACACGATGGTCTATGTAGATATAAGGGGAGGACCACGCTCCAAACCAAGGTACGCACGCAATCTGTAGTGGCAAGAAACAATGTCAATGCAGCTCTAAAACAATGTTGAGTACGACTGGCGAGTGAGTAGTTACAGGGATACCCTATATGGACGAAAAGCAAACGCGACGTGGAGAGTTTTGGGACGTCAAGGTGCGATACGAGGGAGACGGAGTCGACGGTACGCGTCGAGCTCATAGACCCCTCTGAGCGTGGAGCAGAGGGAGTGGACGGAGCGGTCGATGGAAAGGGCCATAACTTTGAGGAAAGCGAGAGTAGGTGAGACATGAGGGAGGATTGTCAGGAGTCAGTTGGAATCGAATGGGAGCTCATCCGGACGTCCCATTTATGCGGACGATACGAGGGTGTCTTCCATCTACGAACGAGAAGCCAATTTCCGCCTGACCCACCAGGATGGAGTGACAAGGACTGTGCGACTTGGCGAAGGAGTAAACGACACATACTGGAAGGACTTCGTCACGCGTTGCAAGGCGACGCAGAGAGAAGCGTGATGGGTTCTTTAGGTTGGCGTTGGACGAATGAAATATCAGGGACGGTGTGACCTAGGAGGCGAAGGAGATCCATGATCTATGTCTAGGAGTGACAAGATCAGATCCCGAGATCGCTGTGCTCGGCCGAGATGTGATTAAGTTTTTGAGAACATGCGGCTCGGGAAACGCACCGCACTGAGGCAAATGTGATCCAAGTCCAAGGACCGCGGCGAAATCGACTCATTTTCCTAATATGAACGGCAGCGTTCACGGTCTAAAATATGTGATAATATCAATAGCTTCTATGACTCTCTAATCAAACTGTAGCCCTCTTCCTCGCTCCTCGCTCCGCGCTCTCCGACTCACCATCCCTGTTCGCCGTTTCGCCGACTGCATCTTTCTCTATGGTATTCAATTGAGAAGCGATCAACGTGACGGAATCAGTGCCGTGCGTTCAAGTCCATGAATAAATCAAAGCCCAGTGAGCCCTCGTATTCTTTTCCACGCACGGGACAGCCAGCCACCCTCGCGGGATGCGGTTGGATAAGTGAAATAACCCCTACCGTTGTCTGCGCCTCTGTCCTCTACGTTCTTAGAACCCGAGGCCGTCGATCCCGCACCGCCTTCGCCGTGAGCAGTAGTATTCCGCCATGTCGGGTTGCGACCCTCGACGTCGTCAGCGTATTGCTGAAGGATTTCACGTTGCCGTATTGTCAATGACCTATGGCCGTGTCCTCGAATATACCTTTACGAACGACTGTGTATGGCTCACCTCGGAAGCTGGACAGTAAAGGAGACAAACAAATCCCCCTTGTCACCGCCAAACACGGATGGGACACCGTGGTTTCTAAGAACCATTTCTTCGCCATGTTGCGTCCCACTTGGGACACGCACATCGACATGACCATCTAATGTGGGGACCCGCACGCGTCCACCCAAAAGTGCAGTGTGTAGAGGCATCCGGGCTTCATGGTGAAGATTCGCCCCCTGTCTTCGAAAGATCTTCGACGGAGCAACCCCAACACGAACCAAAAGGTCACCATGACTGCCCTTGCCTGTTAATGGAGCATCTCCGACCCCCGGCACACGGATCGTCATGCCATCCTCAACGCCTGCGTGAATCAGCGCTAGGCGCACAAGACCAAGTGAGCGTTTAATTGCTCACCTGGTGGGATATCCACGTTGACCGTTTTCTTACTTCTGATGTGCCCCTGACCTCCACAATGGTCACATTGGCTACCGCGAGGGATAGTGGAACCAGTTCCTAAACAGGTTCCGCAGGTACTGGCCATCTGGAATCCGCTGTCTATAACAAATGTCCGCGTCCCGGTACCATGACATGAACTACATGCTGCACGCTTAGCACCGCGTCTGAGGCCAGTGCCACTACACGTTGAGCAGGTCGAGACTGGGTTGATATTCACAGTACGAACGGTGCCCTTGCAAGCATCCATAAAAGCGATGTTGACGCGCGCTTCGATATCAGCACCTCGGGAATTCTGGGCAAAACCAGCAGAACGAGCGCGCCCACCAAGGGCACCACCAAAGAGCTGGGAGAACAAGTCGGCTTGTGCGCCACCGAAAGCCGCACCAAAGTCACGGAACCCGGCAAAACCACTATTAGCCTCCCCGAATGGGTTTCGAGCAAACGCGTTCGGATCAAAGCCAGGCTGTTGAGATGCCGCCCCATACTGATCATATGCAACACGCTTCTTGTCGTCTTTCAAAATCTGGGGGGATTGAGGCGTGCGGTGAATTCTGAGAATGCGCAACATACGTCATAAGCCTCCTGTATCTCGACAAACTTTGCTTGTGCATCTTTGTCGGGGTTGGTGTCGGGGTGGTACTTTCGTGCAAGCTATCACCGGGCTCGAGTAAGCAGTGACGTGGACGATGAGACGACGTAGACACACAGCAAAGTATGTTTTTTTGATGTCAGCAGGCGAAGCATCTTTGGCAACACCCAGAACGTCGTAGGGACTTTTGGTTCCCGCTGAACGCACACCAGAAGTATGAAACACGCGCTGTATGAACGGGGAATCAAATTGACGTATGAGACGAAAAATCAAATGGCACCTTGGTTCTGGGTTTGTGTCTCTGGCGGTGTATTAACGGATGCACATGCGTAGATGCTGTATGGTAGGATGGTGTCTGCTGTCCGGCACAGGCGTAGAAGGAAATGAAAGATGAAATACGGCGAGAAGGGAAGCGTGGAACCATGGGTAAGTACTTTGCGCGTCGACGCCAAAAACCAAACGGGAACGAGGAGAGTGTGCATATATTTGTCCTGCTGACTAATAGACTCTGCACCGCCACCACGATTTGCCGTACGAGACCAGAACCTCCTCTCCTTTCCTGATCGCTTCCTGCTTGCTCCAGACGCTCATTCGCAGCTCTCCCCCCGCCGTCCGGTAGTCCACGAATTCGGCGTTGGGCCTGTCCCGCACCCCTCGGTAGTCGTTGATGAACCTGGCCTCGTTGCCCATGTCCTGCGCGTCGATGCCGATGTTGACGCCGTCCTGCGAGCGGTATAGCGAGAGGTCGTAGTCCGAGTCGCGTTCCTCGCAGTGTACTTGACCGACATAGTCAATGATGTGTGATCTCGGCGGTATCTTCTTGTGTGCGAAGAGGCCATGCTGTCGGTGTGCGGGATGGCCTGGGTCGGTGACTTGTTTGATGCGAACGAGGGGACTGATGGACGGTGGTGACGGAGAAGCGCCGTTGGTTAGGAGTGCTCGGGTGGACGCTGGCACGGAGGAGTGGTATCGAGGACAAGAGATGAACTGGACCGACGGTGGCCATTGCGAGGGAAACATAGCGTGGGTAAATCGTTCACGGTGGCACGTTCCCAGCCATCGACTGGTAGCGTCTCGCCACTTCTTTCCATGGTACGGCCCCCCACGAAATCTGTCGCACGCGTCTATCGGGATGTCAACGCACAGTTTGGCCCTGCATGGCATGAATATGGTCGGTCTTACATCTCCTTCCCTCGTCTCTCTCCACTCACCCATTGCAACAGACAATCTGCAGGTTCAATGGGGCTCGCAGGATCACTACGAGATTGTACGCAAGGTTGGACGGGGCAAGTACTCGGAGGTATGACCCCGCTTGTGATCAACGACAGATCTCGATGACTGTCCTGCAGGTCTTTGAAGGAGTTAATGTCATACACGACGAGAAATGCATCATAAAAGTCCTCAAACCTGTGAAAAAGAAGAAAATAAAACGCGAAATCAAGATCCTGCAAAACCTTGCGGGTGGTCCCAACATTGTGGCGCTCTTGGACGTTGTCCGAGACCCTGCTTCCAAAATTCCAAGTCTAATCACCGAGTACGTCGACAACGTCGACTTCAAGTTGCTATATCCGCGATTTACCGACTTCGATGTCCGATTCTACATGTTCGAACTTCTCAAGGTTTTCTTCTTCTCGATCTCTCGATATCCATTGTAAACAACTCCGTCCTCTAGGCACTGGATTTCTGCCATTCACGGGGAATCATGCATCGGGATGTGAAGCCCCATAATGTTATGATTGATCATGACCGACGAAAGGTATTTGTCGAGCCTCATGTCATTTCTCCCCCTTCAAACACGATGGCCGCAGCTAAGACTTATTGATTGGGGCTTGGCCGAGTTCTATCACCCTAAGGTCGAATACAATGTTCGTGTGGCTTCGCGCTACTTCAAAGGTCCCGAGCTCTTGGTAGATTTCCAGGAGTACGATTACAGCCTTGACATGTGGAGCTTTGGTTGCATGTTTGCCTCGATGGTGAGAATGTCCTGTTTCGTCGCCCAATCTGTGTTTCCCTACCACTCTTATGTAGATATTCAGAAAAGAACCATTCTTCCATGGACACGACAACTACGACCAGCTGGTCAAGATTGCCAAGGTTCTCGGTACCGACGAACTGTATGCTTACATCGACAAGTATACCATTCGTCTCGATCCGCAGTATGACGAGCTCCTGGGGAGGTAATATGTTGTCCGTCCCTCTCAGACAGCCACCAATCACACTCCTTAGGTACCCCCGAAAGCCCTGGTCGAGATTTGTTACATCAGAAAACCAGCGGTACTTTTCCAACGAAGCGATCGACTTCCTTGATAAATTGCTTCGCTATGATCACCAGGAGCGCTTAACAGCTCGTGAAGCGCAGGCACACCCATACTTTGGTCAGTTTTTGGTGTTTTCATCGCCTTGCCATACTGATCCCTAAGTAGAACCTGTACGCAACGCGGCCTCCGCTACCTCTGCGGATGGTGAGAGTGAAGACTCGGGGGCATCATCAGCCTAATCCATGACACACACTCCTTATATCTGGTCCTCAATTGCTGTATTACTTCTCCTACATAGATACCTTCTTACTAACGTGTGGGATGTCCAGTGATACTTCCCCCTCGAATTCAGCCTGATAGGTGCGATCAAAGCTCGATGCTCAAAGGGAGTGCCAGCTGAAGTGCGAAAGTGTTAAGTTGATTCACCACTCCCGATCGACCTCATGCTCATAGGGCGGGTCGCACGATCAAACACATGAGACTGACTAGAGATATGCCCTTCAGCTTGTGTTTGTCAGGTAGACACCATGTGCACATGTCCTCCTGAGCTCATTGCGCGAGCTACTATACGCAAGCATCAAGCATCCTGTTACTTTCCCACCACAGCGATGCAGTGAAACAAGGAAGTGCATTTCTCAGTCGGTCAGGCCGAGAGGCCTCGTTGATGCTATCGTACCCTATGTGGCCGCGAATATACACTCACATGTCTTCCGTAGAGGTATAAAAGCTCAAAAGCAATGCCTGGGTTGGATGGAGACTTTTCACGCACCATGGAACCCTCTCCTTCACATGCATATGTTTACATTCTGGACAAGGTCTTTGCGTACGGTAACTCTTATTATGACAATGTGTACCCATCTTGACTAGCAGCTTTTGCTGACAATTTATTCAGGTTGCAGTGTAAGGTGAAATTTCATCCATTGCAAGTGATCACCTAATATCTCGGCGCAGATACTGGGGCCAAAATTCCTACGCTACCAGCAGCAACGTACGCTGTCCTCGTGAACTTTGTGCGAATGATGTCATTCTGGGCCAAAAGGACGATGCAATAGATCCCCTACCGGTGGAGTCCCCGTCAATCAAGTTGGTTCAATGCAATCTACATCCAATTCTGTAAGCAGAGTCCGCTCCTCCGGAATTTGGACCTAATTCCTGCCAGATAATAATGTGTGTCGCCTGCAGAACTATGACATCGGTGAGCTGCTCCTTTGCCAACAGGAATCCTCTCCATCTCTCGGTAAGGGACTGGGACTTTGGTGTCTGGCGAGTGAGGAATATTAGTTTGCATCACAACCCACAAGGGACATAGGGGCGCGACAGACCAGCCCAAACACAAACGCGCGTGTGCTGGAATTGCCGGGTGGAAATGTTCAAGTACTTTTACCAGATCTGGTTGTGTTCCCATTGTGAGTCTCAGCAACATTGTAGTCAAGATGAGGTAAAGTTTCCCTTCGTTCCGAGTCAGCGGTATCACGCTTTGGGACACTTCTCAGGTATGGTGCGTCCGATTTGTGCTCTGCTGCACGAGCCATAGCCAACAATAGATACGGCCGTTATCCACCATCATTTGCATGTAATTTTAAGTGCGCACTGCACCACAACAGTACAGTGTTTTTTGGTTGCTCTTGTGAAGTACTGGTGTCATGAAAGATGCTTTAATATTTCTGCAGTGGTATCTATCATATGGACATGTCTCAAATTAAGTGCCCAAAATCAGCCAAATACCATCATTTGCCAAGAACTGCACTGCAACAACAGTAGTAGAGGGCTAGGTTTGCAGTGAAGGAGTATGTTCTATCATGACTATATGTACCACAGACCTCACAAAAAAGTTTTAAGTTGAAGACTTAAATGTATTATTATTGACTTAGTGTTGATGCAAATGGTGCTCGGCACCTGAGTACATTTCAGGGATGGTGGTTATCTATGGACTGCCAATTACGAAAAGTCGTGAGGCCACCTTGATGGCACTTTAGATTAGTCCAAGGTGAGTGCCTCTCAGTGAGGCGATCTATGGTACATGATCCCGACTGTTGGACCCTCCAAATGATTGAGAGTTGCGGCAACAAAGATCCAGGAGTAGCTCTGCCCCTGATCTGATCCGACATTTCAACGCTGTGCGTAGACGATGAGTCTGGTACTCTGCGACCTCGTCTGGTTTCGTTTTCTCTCGTGTCATCTGCAGTAAGCGAAACGGTGGTAGTGCTGGGATAGGCAACTCAAGCACCATGGCGGTGCTCGGTTGCAATGACAGGCCCCGAATCCAGGGGTTCTTGCTTATCTTTGTCTTTGTCGGGATTTTTGGGCGGTGGAGGCGGTGGAGGTCCTGGATCATAATGGGGATTTTGTGCCTGCCAAGAGAGGAGCCCTGAGCTGTCGCGTAGGAGACCATTGATGAGGCTGAATGAGTAGTAGGTGGGAAGGGGAACAGGAACCATCGCCTGAGCCATGCTGAGAAGGCGACAGTAAATTACATATCCTGCGTGTGCATCATTTGCTGCATCTGAGAAAGTAATCAAATGGCAGTTAGCACACGTGAGGTTGAACACCAGTGAATCACCCAACTTACACTCTTGTTGGGATATGGTTAGAAGCTGTTCCCAGTTACTACGCTGTATTTTGCCCTTCAACAAAGTGGCTTGCTCGTACGTCTCAAGCAACCGAGCCAAGCCAAGTTGATCGGTATATCTTCCCTTCCATCGAGCATTGTCGACTGTGCGGGCGAGAAGGGAAAGCTCGACACAGTTGCGAACAGATACACCATAGTCACGGTATAATTTTTTGCAATCATCTGTAGAGTTAAGTGACGAGGCTGGACACCTGAGAAGGTTACATACATTGGATGCTGACACCCGCCTTGACCCAAAAGGGCGAATCGAGTAATACTGCCAGTTGGCTTGGAAATTCTGGGAGAGTATCAGCGGAGCGCTTGCGGGGGATGGAGACAAGTACGTGTCATGTGATGGATGTGAAGAAGTATCACACTATCTGAAGTCGCGAGCTGTACGAGAGCGACGCGGTTCTCTGGTTTGCCCCTGGAAAAGTTGGGGCGCCATTCGAGGTCAAGGCCAAGGGGCCCAGGAGGAAGGCAGGTGAGGAGAGCGTTTGCCTCGTGGTGGTTTGTAAGGTAGAACAAAGTAGGGTTGAGAGCTCTGTTCCTCCACGAATACTTTGGATGGGTGACTGGCGGGTGCGGTAGGAGGGGTTTCGCGGCGGAGAGGACGTGCATGGTTGTGTAGGGACGGCCCCGCAGCGAGGCGATGACGGACGACATCACCTACAATTGCCAAATAAGGCAAGAATGTAACCTGGGAATTTGATTGGCCAAATGCGCCGTGAGCGAGGAGATATAAATAGAGTTTTCCTGCCAAGACCGCTGTGTAACAGGCACTAAATTAGCTCCCAGGGACTGATACACCTCGCAACTCCCTGCAGCGATACCTCGGCGGGTCTCCTCAAGCTTCGGGCTCCTCGCCCAGCAGTCTGGCTTGTTCGACGGCCCAGTGTGTCACTGGAGTTGTTATGGAGGGGGATGGAAAAGGCAAATATAGCAGGGGGACATTCCTTCAGGCCTCACGTTTGGCTTGGCGTTCTAAATATACTCCCCACTCAAAGATAGAATGTTGGACTTGGCTGTCCTACAAAAACAGTGGGCATGCAGGAGCATCGCATCATCAAAGTCTGAATGTCCTCCTCCTGCTGCCCCGCAGAATACGCCACTTCCCTCGACCACAGGAGGCTCATCATGTCCACCTGGCATGTGCTCGAGCAGGTGCATCCGTTCCCTGTCCCCACTCTTTCCCCTCATCATCTCTTCCAGGCACCTCCCCCAAGCCTCAGAGAGATCCTCGGCGCATACCGGTCCAAAGGCGATGGCGACCGTGATATGCTTATCGCCATGTTGAATGCCAAGAGTGCAGAGGACCAGGTCGGTATCATCTCCACCTCGATGCTCTCCGCCGAGCTCATGCATAAATAGCGCATGGCTGCCATAGCTTCCCTCCACAGAACACTCTTAGACTTGTACACTAGCGATGCCAAGTTCCCCCCTGTCGCACCTGTTCCGCAATATCCCCTATCAACAGCCCACATCAACAGCCCTAAAGATAGACGTCGCACGGTCGACCTGTCCAACGGACTTGACTGTGCTCACAAGTCTGCACCTTTGCCGAGGGAGCCTCCTCACCAGCCGCAGCCTCCCCGTAAACGCCAACGTTACTCTTGCTCCCCTGTTGCCCCTTCGCATCCTGATGCGCGCTCGTCACATCCACCGTCCCGCGATCTGCCGCCGAGTCCATACTCGTCACGCAGTGATTCTGAAGAGTATTCACCTAGATCCAGGGCCTCCATGGCCATTGGCTCACTTCTTTCTTCGGGGTCAGTCAGAGATTCTGTCCGCGAGGATTCGCAAAATACTGCAGACGTATCCCAAACGCGCTGTTCCTCGTCTGCAATCGGAGTGTCTGTCTAGTATTGGTGTTCAACCTGTATCCCCTGTTACTCATTTATCAGCACGTGTTCTCTCCTGTACTCTATTTCGCATAGCCATACACACACACCCTGCTGTACCTGCACCATCATTTCTAATGACATTCATCCCAAACCTTCGCCCTCCGGATCATGATCATGCTCTGGTCCAAAACGTTCTCAATGGGTCAGGCCGTCAAGTGAAACACCGAATCTGCGAGGTCGACAGCGACGTTTCTCAATTCCCTTTTTTGTTCTCAGACGAAAGGGAAGTATGTAGAATCGCCGTCATCCCGTACCTTATTTAGACTTTAGTCACTGAGGTTCAAATCAAGCTTCAAGTTCATGGATTGCGCATTCCAAGTCCTATCTGGTCCTGCTTATCGCCCCGGGCCGCTGTGTGAGAAGACGCATTAACCGAGCGACAAGGCAGTGCGTCTCATGAATGTTCTTCGTGGGCTATCAGACGATTAGGTGGTCCCGGTAGTCAAGGTGGTGTGACACCTGGAGGGGAAAGAGTGGAACTTTCCTGCGCACCTTCTGCCCCAACGGGTAATCCGACTCATCGGCCCAAGATGATTTGGATCCGGTGTATACCGTACCCCTACCCCCAACCCCAGTTCGGCGGTCACAAATTACCACGCACCGTCACAGGTTGGGTTCAGGCTCCGATCACCGAGGATCTGATTACCAGTCAACCTACATGCCGATAGGCTACGAGTACTGCAGTAAATGCACGTATGTATCGAATACGATCTACCCTGGACTGTACGGGTTAGAGGTTGAGCTCGTTTGACTCGTTGTTGCATCTGCGATTCTGCATTGATGGTTTTGTAGTCCCACATGGACTCGTTGCTCGACAGCAAGCACCATTCGGACCTCATACTCTTGGTCCTTGGTGGAAGCTCGCTGCCTTTGGCGATTTGCCATTGCCAATGACACGTCCTTCAATGCGCGCAGGTATGACCGGTTAAAACCCCGATTCGGCAGGCACTCGGCAAGTGACACCTTGACAATGGCCGACCTGGCCACACAAAACTGCACGATCTCAACAACTACTCCATCGTTTTTGCTCGTTCAACTTCGTAGATGCAGGTATAGTGTAAAAACTCGTATGTGTAGTGTATAATAACGAAAATGTTGTGTGCTTTGTGGAGTGCCGAACTGGGGGTAGGGGACGGTATATTAGCGTTTGTCACATGTCACAGGATGAAATAACATCTTACCGCAACAAGCTAACTTAGGCGCCGACCATCGGGATCTGTAACCCGATCATCATCTGAAGGAAAATATAAGTCCTTTAGAGCTCCTTCACCGTCCATCTCAGACTCTGGGCCAGGGATAAAAATCGTAGACGCGGCGAAGTCACTGTACCGTTGACCACCCAATGACATTGTTACAGAAATAAAACGCCAAGTCATTGCGTGTTAATATTTAAGAATAGCACTGAGAAGCTGGGGGGATTCTGCGCTTCAAATGATCCAAGAATCATCGCTGTCTCAACCTGGATAGAGGTGAACGCGTGACTGAAACACAGGTCTGCGGCTACAGTTGTTTGTCCATTGAGATAAAGATTAAAATAATCGACACGCGCAGACAGCGATTTCCCCGGGATCGAACACGACGTCGCCGTCATACTCCGATGCGGGGACCTGTTCCGAGAACATCATCCCTTTGTATGTGAGGTCAAAGCAACTGGACGGGACGTCCGATGAACCGACCTCGACCATTTGTGTTTCGTTTCAAGTCCGAGTTACCTTGCTTGCAAGGTTTATTTGCGGACGTGAAAACCATATTACACGTGACTATTTCACGTGATGCAAACGGCAATTGGAAGGGCTTGATTGAAAAGAACACTCCTCGGGAACGGAACGTATTTGTACTGTTATCGCACGCAGAAACCTCTGGGTCGCTGATCGAGTTCCACCTCCTTTTTGTGACGAGGTCAAGTCTCGTCAACCTTTCCTCTTTGATTATCA
>JBBPMC010000004.1:86682-112295 GCA_038090115.1 Strobilomyces echinocephalus | reverse complement strand
CTTACCGCGTCTCTACGAGCCCGAACACTCGCCGGTCGCCCCCATCACGTCAATTGCGAGCCCAACGGCTCCCCGGTCGCTTCAACCGTGTCCTTACGAGCGCAGACGCTCGCCGTTGCCGTTGCCGGTCGTCCCTACCGTGTCATTGCGAGCCCATACGCTCGCCGGTCGCGTCCCCTCCCCGTCGTCGTCGACGACATCAGGCCTACGCCCACACCCCCTCTCCCTCGTCTCGTGACGACAACAGCGATGCGACGCACTCGCCATGTTACTGTCACTTACCCTTTCCCTCGTCTCACGACGACGACGCCACATCCACACCCTCTCCATGGTCTCGCGACGGTGACGCGACGCCCATCCCATCACCCTCCTATCGCGACGACGACACCCTCATCTCGCGTGACGCCAACGCCCAAGCCCTTGTCTCGCGACAACGACGCCCACGCTCGCCAAGTCGTCTCCGTCGTGTCGTGACGACGCCATGCCCGCGTCCATGCCCTCGTCTCGCGACGACGATGGTGATGCCACGCGCGCCCCCATTCCCTCTCCCTCGCCTCGCCTCGCCTCGCCCCACCCCCACGTTCGCGCTCTCTCCTTCGTCTTACGACGACGACGACATGACACGCCCATACCCTTTCCCTCGTCTCGTGACGGCGACACCTCATCCTTACTGGGCCCTTTCCCTCGCCGCAACGATGACGGTGACGCCAAGCCCACGTCCTCGCCCTCCCCTTCGTCTCGGGCGGTGGCACCAATGGCGACACCACGCCCCCGTGATGCCCTCGCCTTCGGTCCCCCCCTAGCTCCTATAGCTCACGGGTACCCGATACCCTGTAGTTCTCTAAGCCTGACCGCTCGCCCAGCGGCCCCACTGTTTGCTCGAGCCCTCGTGATCTCCATACATGTAGATAGTATTCTATGTATAATTAATGTCGGCGGTGACGCGCGAATCGCGCTGACATGGGTCCATGTCGCGCAACTTGGGCTGAATATCGCGCAAACATGTCTAAATTGCGCTGATTTATTCGGCAGTTGGAGCTCCATACGTAGATACCCGTGGCACATGTTGAAAAGTCGTATGCCGCGGAACGCAACTTGCGGAGGCGTGACGAAGCGGCAGATGTTATCCGCGATAGCGGACTACGAGATAAACTAGGTACTCTGTAGTTGTTAGGTAAGCGTGGCAAGCGAATTCTACTAACAGTGCATTGCGCACGATATGTCTTGAACTTCTCGAACGGCTGTTCAACAGATGCCGCAAAGCTCGGCCGCTCCAGACCGATAGAGCGAGCCAAGGCACAGTATGTGCTATACTGCTGGATAGTATTCCTTCCCCCGACTACCGGTCACCGAGTGCGGTTGGCGACGTTCTAGATCTAGACGTCCTCGGGTGAATGTTTTGGCGGTCGGACTCATCAATCAAGATTAACGCATGGCTAGGAGCCTAAACTAGTTATCTTTATTACCACCAATAGCAGAGTGGAGTTTCTGTCGTGTGACCACCGAGCCCGCGGGACAGACCGAACTCCTTAATGATGCTACTCGTGGTGTGTAAGGCGAGGCACAGAAGATCGATAAGATTCAGTGTGATGAGGATGAAAATTGAAATCCTCGTCCAGTACCAACGTTGCGCCCCATGTCGGTAATTGCAAACGTCATTTGCAACCGATTCATCCTGATTCATGTATTCTAGGAGTGCAGTGCAGCTGTATACAGGCTCTCATTACCACTCCAGCCATAATTCTGGAGGACGCCAAGAGTTCGGCAAACCAAACTAGACCACCCTGGGAATCTTAATCAACATCCAGATTCCCGCATCAGCTCAGGTCAAGCCGCGGAGGTTTACTCTGTGGTTCCGATGCCGATTTCGTATCATGTGTCTGGGAAGGTGTCATCGACGGAGACGTAATTCCATGATATGACTCTGGCGTCAAACTGCTGTTGTTTGCCACTACGGGCGCTGCAGGCAATAGCTGCGAAAACGGTTCGTACAGTCTGGCCCGCGGGGTGTTCGTCGGTGGGGTAATCTGCTTCAGATCAGATATGGGACCTGGATTATTGTGAAGGCTGACCGATGTGAGTGAAGAAACATGTAGCGTAGTCTGAGGATCCTGAGCCGAATAAAACTCCAACATAATACTGAGTGTGTCTAAATCGTCGGCTTGAGTCTGCGGACTCAAATCGGGAAATCATATACTAACCGGAGAGATTCTGTAATTCTGACTGGGAGAACCCAAAATAATCAATGGCGAAGCGAGAGGCATCTGGGGAGCCGGGTTTGTGTGACGGAGGCGTCGGAAGAGAGGCAGAGGGCGGAGATGCGGATATCCGAGCATCTAGCGAGGGGGAATGTGGTCCATCAGCTACACGTTGCGCCAAAATAAAGCATGCGGCTGCGATGATACGAGGCGGGAAAAAAATGCAGAGTGGCGTGCGGTATCTGCTGATGTGCATGGGTAGTGTACCTACAACCGATAAGAAGCAACATACGAATCATGGGCCAGGCTCCATGCATAATCCTGCACTCCAGTGTTTGCGTGTTGTGTACCAAAAAGGTCCACTAGAACGACGTGGGGGCTAGTCGTCACAAAATCGAAACACAGGGCTTCAAGGAGGGCTTCCTCGGTGAGCAAGATCGCAGTCTGTTGCTGCTCGACCTCCTACGAAGAATATGAGGAGATTTTGGTGATCCGAACGGACAAGATACTTGCGACGCTCTCAGCCGGTATGTGCGAAACATCCGTTCCGGTGATCTTGGATTGGCAGACTCTTGCAACATCACGAAGTTTCCTGCCACATTCCTCAGTCTTTGTGGCCAAGAATATGGATGCAGCAGCTACGTCCTATTTAGAACACCAGTCTGAATACACCGCAGACCAGTGAGGAGAGTGGCTACTTGTCTGTGATAATCCTCCATGGAGAATCTCATAAAAAACCGGTGAAACCATGTTGCTGCGGTGAACATCGCCGAGGAAGGCCTGTGATATAGTTGGATAAGGGTGAATGAGATTGCAGACGCAAAAGAACACAACGGGGACTGCTAACAGTCCGAGGGAAGAACCCAACCGAAACAAGAACTCGACACCCCTGGCACGATCATATAGTTCCTTTCCGACGGAGTAGCCAGATGTGGCTACACTTGGAGTGCGTCTGAGGGCGTCGATATGGAACAACCACTGCGGAGAGACGGAATATTCGTTGGGAGGTGCTCCCATGATAGCGAATGGTGCCAATGGTCGGGCAAGGTGAGAACCAATGCGCCACCCGATGATCACGTAAGGGGTAGTTACCCATGCCAGTGACAACTGACCTCCTATAGATCGCCGGTACCTGGTTAGTTCTCGACCACACACGTAGAGGCCCGTCGTAACGCGAGGTCGCGTCCAACCGCCAGCTCAAGCCGAAGCCGAAGTCGGTCGGATACGGCTGACGGATGTGAACTTACACCCGCGGATCTGATTTCTTCGTTCTTGATACGCACCTCGTGCAATCCTAATCCGCGTGTACTCGTAGCGAGCATCTCATCGAGCGCTCCACGCTGCAGTACTGGGTTGCTTGCGGACTTCAACATAGGAAATGAACTGAGGGTCTGCTCTTCTTTCTCGCGGTCCATAGCTTCGTAGCAACCTTTTTCGTCGCTTATTTTGACGAAAATGAAGCACGGTAGTTACAGCAGTCCTCGGGCTCGGTCCACCACGCCGCATCCCGCTGTTCCGGATGTTCGGTGAGCTGTGTTTTACGAAATTTTCACAACACGATGACGGATTTTGAATCTCCAGTCTTCCCGCCGATTCCTATCTCTCCCCCGCTTTCCCCATTCTTTCCAACTCTGCTGGCACTTCTTCCGGATGTCCCCGTGCTTTATCCTCATCACTTGCCCTGAGCGCGAATATGCTTTCTTTCCGGGTTACAATCTAAGTAAAACACTCGTGTCCATCTATGTCGCAGTTGACGATCTCAACTGAGAGTAGCAAACTGCCTCGTCACCATGGCCGGCCTATTACCTTCTTCCCCCCTCCACGCAGACCGGACAAAAGGAGTCTATCTGTGGATCTGCATACCACGCATATCTCAGTGTAATGACGTCGTTCTGGCAACGCACTCACAGTATTGCTGTGGAAACTGACGGCTAAATTATGGTACTGTCAGCTTATCTTCGTCAATTTTGCGTATAGAGTTCTCACTATTGCCAGCATGTCTCAGTGCATCCAGAACAGATACCTGGATGAGTTGAGCTGAACTTGCAGTGCCGATTATCGCACTGAATCTAGTATGGATGAGAGATAGTTATATTCAGTGGCCATGACCAACCATTTCATCGGGCTGCAAAGGCATTCGGTCAAGACACTGGATACATGGAGAAAGACACTTGGCAAACCAGGTTGTATGCGTGTCCACATTTCTTGTAAGTGTTCTGTACTCTATTCCGAGCACGAGTCAGCAGAGTCTCAAACGAGTGTTACAGGGAACTATAGGACCTTCTCCAGTGACACATGTTGAAGGGGATGTAGTGGGGGATTCTTCGGTGTGAGGACCACCCAGTTCCCAAGCGCATTTTAAGTGTGGAGGGTCAAAATAAAATTTCAAGACACAGCAATTGAAGTATCTCGTGCCGATCTGACCTGTGTCACAGATTAGGTATCTGCAGTATCACTGAGCTGAGTCCATCCGGTCGCATTAATGTGACAGGCAGGCTGCACGAGGAAGCCATTCGGTGCTCCTCGGGCAGTGCTATTTTCGCTCAGTCTGTCGACGGACGGAACGTCTTGTATTGTACATTTGGGGCATAGAGAACTAAATGTCCCGTTTCTTGGTGGGGTGTCCGTCAAAACGTTAAAACCAAAAGAGCCAAAACAGTCTCCATTACGGATAACGGTCTCCATTACGGATAGTCCCGATGTAAATGCATCCCAGCGAAGGGCGATAGCGAAGCGAAATGATCCTAGGCATTTGAAACTGCACCCGTGGTATCGCTCCAGGTCGTGTGCACATTTCATCTTCGGAACGGCGTATACCGATGGTTATCTAGCGACCTTGCAATTAGTTTCCGTCGAGGTCCTTGCCAGCCTGGGCCGGGACCAGAACTCGACTCAGCGGGACTACTATGCTGCGGTACTAAATTTGCTGATACGACGAACCTCGAAGGATCTCAGGCTCACACATCCTAGAGAGGCCGCACGAAGGTTCGCATGCTTCATTCACACTAGCACTAGTGACTTCGCTGTTAATCCGAAAATCTTGACAGGAAAACACATTGTTTGTCTGCAGTCAGTTCGGACGAGCTTGGCGACCTTCCGCATGCCTTTCAGTTTTCTTGCAGGAAAACGCATGTTCGCGTTCGTGCGATACCGTTAGGCACCATGATAATGCTACTTTTCCATCGCGCACACAGAACATCAGCAGCCCGAATGTTCGTGTACCTCTGTGGCAGATCTTCAATCAAAAAAGGTTATCGTCCACTTAAAGTATCGCATACACAGAAGACAGAGTATACATGAATATGACATGAGTGTGTTCTGTAAGACGTGGGATTGATTATCCTGCAAACATTCCAACAAGATACTGGCTAACTCCTTCCGGGGTAAGACTCCCGACGTCAGAGAACACAAGGGTAATGAGATCAGGCCTGCGTGGAATCAGAAGCCAGCACGCAGTACAGAATCTGATTGTTACCTTGTGTAATCTACATCCGGATGGCACGCGATCTGCTCGTGCGTCATAGTCCTTGGCAGTTTAAGCGCTGAATTATCTGCGACAGTCATCGCAGTTGATGACTTGTCGCTCTGAGAAGCAGAGCGAGTCGAAGAATATGACGGCAATGGGAACGCAAGGATGCTGGGATTGTGGGTTGGAAGATCGTATTGCGATAGCGGAAATAGTCGATGAAACTTGTAACTTGAGGAGCGAGATAACAGTGGCGTCAGCACGAGTCACTGTGGGAATCAAGGCACCGACCTTTCTGCAAGGGCGTAAAATGGAATATTGGCAGCTTTTGCGATGATGGCTATTTGATTGCTGCCAACGGCATTGATCAGGCCTCCACTTTCGACCACCGCTTCTGAGCCAACCAGAACGAAATCAACTTTATCCATGACATATGAAACCGCTGAGTCGAGTACGAT
The DNA here is from genome assembly GCA_038090115.1 of Strobilomyces echinocephalus. Classification (NCBI taxonomy): domain Eukaryota; kingdom Fungi; phylum Basidiomycota; class Agaricomycetes; order Boletales; family Boletaceae; genus Strobilomyces; species Strobilomyces echinocephalus. The sequence goes on along the minus strand of JBBPMC010000004.1, from coordinate 106,173 downwards.
GGTGCAAGGGATTCCTGCTGCAGTCAGCTCATCGTAGGTACGGATACTGATGGGACGGGTCAGTGACTTGGAAACGCAAGTGCCACTCGGACTGCAGGAGGGAAAGGTCGAACCCAAGGCCACGAGGTCTTGCTTCTGTGACATAGACCGAGATCCGCTTCCTCTCGTGTGCACGGAGAAGGGTTTTGATGACGACTCTCGAATAGGAATGGGTGAGGATCTAGACAAGGTGAGCGCGAGAGGGGCAGTGAAACACGCGGAACCCTCACGATTGAGTCGTCCTTGATGAATCCGAGGGCCAGATCAGCTATTTTTTCACGATAAGTAAGAGCCTCTGTGGCGTATTTTCGCCCTTGTTTGACGAGTTCTGTCTTAAGATTGGAGAAACTCTTTGAAGAAGGTGTGGTGAGATCGCGCTCTGAACGGGCCCACTCACATCGGAGTCGTGCGGAAAGAGGGTAACGAACGCGATGAAGAGCTCGCAGCCTGCGTTGAGGCTGATGGGGTTTGGCGAGCGTTGGCACAAGACTCGGGCGCCATCGTTGAGCGCCTTTACGAGCTCGAACATGGTCCCGGCTGGAAAGGAAGGTCGGCTATTTCTGCGCGGGATCTGTCAGTTGGATGGGGAGATTACCATCGGACCTCTCGACAAGCTCAGTAAGAGCTAAGATTGCGGCGAGAGGGGTAGATAGCTACGCCGCTGGATGAGTCGATCGTGGACACGGAGTAGGTCGGGGACGGACCTCCTCGTTGGCGAGGAGGGCCTGGTAGGTGGCCCATACGTCGAACATGATGTCACTTGCGATGGACCGCACCGGAATCGGGTGTTGTTGTAGACGTTGTCATGGAGGGCGAATATTTGCGCGGATGTGTGCCCGATGTGGCGGGATTATGTACCAAAAGCGGAGATATTTGGCCGAAAGTGGGCAGATTGCGTCAGAAGTTGACCGAAAAAAGAAGGGATGGCTTGTCGTCGAAACACGTTGTACGTTCGGCGCGGGGTCGAAATGGCCAAAAATGTGGTCGGGATCGCACCCGCCAATTATAGCGGACTGACCCACGCCCGCCAGCCTCAACCCGACCCGTCACTCAAAAGGTTCCCGTTCCCCTCCTCCCCCGCCTCCCTCCCTCTTCTCTGTCACCCCTGGTAAAGGGCAGGCCCTGCTATAAATCGTCCCTCTTCATTCCCCTTGTCCCTTCCGTCCACACCCCATGCAGACGCCCCCCTCCTCCACCGCCCAGGTCCATTTCTCCAGCGACGTTCGCAACATGGACAACTGGGCCCGTCGCACCGGCATACCCCTCACCACCGCAGAGGCGCTGGGCACGACCTATGCCCGCGCTCACAAGTGGCTGCTCTCCCTAAAGTCGCAGCTCGTACAGCAGCACGGCTGGCAGGAATCCCTCCCTGCAGACCCACGCATGCTCTTTTCGATCGAAGCCCCTTCCCCTTGGCGCTCCCCGAGCGGCCTCCCTCTCAGCCCGAAATTAAAGTTGCAGCTCCCCATGCACGCCTCCTCTTTCTTCTCCCCCGAGAGACGCATCCAGTGGCAAATGGTCTTCCACAGCGACGTGTTCGCGACTCAGCGACTCATTGTCCAACCCATCAGCGACATCCTAAACCTCGTCCAATGTCTCCTCACCGGCCTCGTTACCCTCGTCTATGAGGAACAACTCCCACTGGGGGTGTACACCACCACCCGTGGTCTGCCTTCCGTCCAATGGATTAACGCGAACCAGGCTGCTCTGCTTGAAGTGTTTGGTCGTCCTCATTTTAAGCAGCTTTGGAAAGCTTCAAATGACCGCTCGACTTCCTTCAAGGTCGATTTTGAGCCCCGGAGACGCTGAGCACGCCTGATAATTCACTGGTTGAACCTCCGTCATCCACTCGCTTAGGGAAGTAGGCTTCGGGCTGGTATCCCACTGGACCAGTTTTGCAAGCTGCATGCTGCGTCGCCCTGTGCTCGTCTATCGTGTATATTCCCCCAATGCACCTTCGGCCCATCTGTGATCCGCCGTCTTCCTTACTAATCCATTTCGAGCATTGTCACATAACCAGTTCATTACGCTCTCCTCGCATAATTTTGAAACTGAGTAGATGTCATCACTCCCATCATCATGACGCTAATTCGCTTTATTCATTCAGTAGCTCTATTTGCACTGCTTTAATGATTCTAACATACAGTAACGCTCATTTCAAGTACGTAGTACTCAGTTGTTGCCCAGATATTCCTCGGGAATTCTGTGATCATGGCCAAGACAGTCGGTCTCAGACCGTCCAATCACCCAGGCGTAGCTGACGTCCCTCGACCCTGAGGCCTGAGACCCGATAAGCGAAACCTTGTGCAAGCACAACTTGAAGAGGACAGACATGATGGCATGTCATATTTCCTTTCCGCGATTGACGGGATTACTCGGAGCGCCCCTTGCGTGCCCTATAGCACTCGACGATCCAACCCACGCCATGGAAGTGTTTTTGGGCTCAGGATAGAGATACCAGCATCTGACAAACAAAGAGAGGAGGACGCGGGTTGTACCGGGTAATTCCAATTCATTCTGCGTTGTCCAAAACATTACGTTGCTAGAGCTGCTCTATAGATGCCCAGCGCTTCTCAACACTCGTTGATTGAACCAGCCGGCATCCAAGGAGGACACGTGTGATGCGCACGGCATACGATCGAAAGTAGGCCACCAGGTGCCAGTTATTCATTTGACATCCCACATGCGGGTCACGTGCCACATCGGCCCATCGCCAATAGATTCGTAGTAGATATATGTACTGCCGCCTTATGAGTTCGCAGCCAACTGTCCTGTGCCAGAGTACCAACTGTCCGCAAGGCAACCCTCCATCTCGGCTAGAGTGTCCGACATGCAACAAGTACGTCCCGAATGACGCATCCGACTGCCCACCGACGTGATCTAGACTAGGCATTCGCGGCTCCTTCTTCTGTGGTCAAGAATGCTTCAAAGCGAACTGTGAGCATACCAGGTCATTATTTCACATATCTCCAAAGCTGGTCCATCCACAGGGGTATTTGTTTCCACCGAGCGGCCGTACAACATCCTCACCAAACTCACCAGAAAACGCATAAAATCGTTCACGAGCTGGCACGCGGCCCTGCTCCAGGTATGCCCTGTCTATTGATATTTGGTGGCCAGTTTAAGGTTCCGTCTAGATGGCACGTTCAATCCGTTCCCGAATTACAGTTATTCTGGGACCCTACGACCCGTGTACCCACTTTCGCCGAAGCGTCAAGTTCCCGCTCATATACCTCGACCGGACTATGCCGAGCGTAACGATGGTACGCCTACTCTGATCATCGAATTCTCCTGACAAATACTTCCTTGCGTAGGTGTACCCATCTCCGAAATGCGTGCGTTGGGACATCCTCCGCGTATCCTCAGTCCAGACGAGATAGAGAAGATGAGAACAGCATGTCGTGTAGGTTTTGAGTCATTTTCTCCCCTCATATCTTATTGCAGCTTCCCCACGCGCCTTGACTCCAACTCTACTCCTTATCTTCTCCAGTTGGGGCGGGAAGTGCTCGACCTTGCCGCGTCCCACGTGCGCCCGGGAATCACCACAGATGAAATTGATGCAGTCGTCCACCAAGCTATCATTGATCGGAATGCATACCCGTCTCCACTTGGTTATCGCAAGTTCCCCAAATCTGTCTGCACGTACGCTGGTTTCCTGCCTCTTGCGAGAACCACTTCTAAAGTGATCCTAGATCTGTAAATGAAGTCATTTGCCACGGCATTCCTGATCAACGAAAATTGCAGGAAGGGGATATCATTAATCTTGGTTAATCCACCCAGTTGCCTCGCTCGTTGGTTTACTAACTTTGTCTCACAGACATCTCTATCTATTATCAGGGTAATTTTTTTTGAGTCCTCGATTCCACAACGTTCAATCATTATCATCTAGGTTTCCACAGCGACCTCAATGCTACGTATCCAGTCGCGACCATCGACGAAAATTCAGCCAAACTGATTCGGACGACGCGCAAGTGTTTGGATGCGGCGATAAGGGTGTGCAAACCAGGGACACTATTCCGTGACATTGGAAAAGCCATGTCAGTTTGCCTTTTTTTCTTTCTTTCAATCGCTGATCTGGAACAGTGAACCGATTGCAAGAGCCGATAACTGCGCAGTAGTTCGCACCTACACCGGACACGGCGTCAACGACCTGTTCCACACCGCTCCTAATATACCTCACTACGCAAAAAACAAGGCAGTTGGAACTATGAAGTCGGGAATGGTGAGTAACCTGTCGTAGCGTTCCTGAGTTACTTTTTGTTGACCGTGATCCCGATCAGTGCTTTACAATTGAACCGGTGTGTATTCTTGTGCGCGAAGGGCGACAGCGATTTACTCATATTGTAGATGATTAACTTGGGTACTAATTGGGACACGCAGCACTGGGACGACTCCTGGACCGCAACTACCATTGATGGCAAGAGGAGCGCTCAGTTCGAGGAAACCTTACTGTGTGTGACACTTCGTAGCTCACGGCTTCTGACACTTATCACCACTGATAGTATAACCGAAACCGGGGTGGAGGTGCTAACGGCAGGGAAGGACGTCGCTCTTTAAGCCCTGTCATATACAACGTACCCTACATGCGAATACAATGCGGCGATGACTACTTCTGCCAGTCCACTCTGATTCAGATCCTTCTCAGCGGTTAGCAAAGCACATCAAACATGACCTCCAGCCCTTTATGTATACATATTCTTATACATTTCTCGCCACCCTGTTTACACTAGGGCATCGTTGACGCTGATAATGTTCTTGTAAATACAAAGAGTTTAGACACGTTACCCGAATTGCGTGTCTGTCCTGCTTTCGCACATCATCTATTCCCCGACACAGACCCCGCAACAGCCTCGAAGTTCTCCTTCCCAAATGTCCGATCCTGCTAGTGAGCCTTATCTCCTCGTAGAAAAGTGCGGTTCTTCACGGGGGAAGCCCATCTACGTGATCACGAAGCACATCCCGTCAGTCGGCACCCCTTGATACAAGTCGAGCTCGTCTTCACAGTCACGTTTCCCCTTCATTAGCGCGACGGACACGTATCCCAGTCGGACGGTAGGTGTCAGTTCGGCCCAAATTGTACTACGATAGGCAGTGCATTGACTCGCACAGAGAGAGATAAGGTGCATGGACTTGGGTGGCGAGGCCCTGGGCTCTTTCAAAGCGAGGCAAGGGGGATGTACCCAAATACAAGTAAGCTCGCGTCCGAGGTCAATCAAACACCGATCCATTTCAACTTCTGTGTGCAGTTCTTCAACGAAGCGTCGGGAAATCTCAAGTAAGCGCATTTTTCAAACGATTGCCCGATCATCCAGGTTGAGAATGGAAACCGTAAGATGCACCAATCCCGAATGCGGCATGGAGTTCTCAAAAGCAAGCCTCCAAGACAATGCCTACATTCAGATCAAATGTCTACCGGTCTGATGCAAAGGGCACACCGTCCGTGTTCGGCTCATTCACTGGAAGCCAGACCAGGTGTCACTTCCCTTCTCCCTGAATGCATCTCACTGTATATTTGACACAAATCATACGATTGGCACAGACCCTAATACATAACCATAACGGAATGTTCAGGGCTCAGGTGCGATCCTGCCTACTGTTCTCCTCGTTAAGGTCTGCCGTTGCCTTCCGGAATGCCTCTTGCCTGTCAACACTCGCTATACGTCCCACGGGGACAAGATCGGAGAGGCTCGGTTTGCGTTGTCGAGGACGCATGTGTAGGGATTGATTATCGGACGCCTGTGGACCTGATGAAACCCCAGACGGGCCAGCCTGGTGGGCGGATGTCATGCGTAGTCGCTGAAGGTCAGCATAAGAGCCCTGTCGGCTACGGGCCTTGCTCCTGGATGCATCCTCATAAGCTGGGATATAACCGATGACATCATCATAATCTCCATGGTCCTCCTCATCGGACTCATCGAGGGCAGGAGTTTCGGGTCTGCTATCATGATGACTGGGTGTATTCCCTCCCCATGCACTGGTGCCACGTGTAGCAGTACGACTCCAGCCGAAGAGGCGTTCGTCGAGCCACGTCTAACGAGATTAAGAGCCAGCCTCCAGGTAGTGATGTATGGTTGCTCACCATAGGATGAATGAGCAAATTTCCTTGCGCATCCACCTGTCCCACACTACTCTTTCGGCGCCAAACCCCGGGGTCAGTAGACGGAGGAGCGCTGGCTGGTACCAGAATGCGGAACTAAGAATCATAGTGAGTGTGTGTATTACGCATATCGGCGAAAACACACCTGATCAAAATCGTCAAATAACTTTGGTCCGAATTCGTTGATCACATCCGCCACTTCGTTTGAGAGGCGCAACCTCATAGCCTTCAAGTAGTCGAGGTCGCGCTGCTGTCCAGGAATTAAAGCAACAACAAGAGGTCGAAGAGACCTCAAGGTACTTCAACGTACTGGTAGGTCCAGAGTCAGAGTCAGCTTACTTGAAGACATCCATTCCAGCCTCGCCAAATTTAAGGGCAGCATAGTTCATGAAAGGAAGGGTGCATATGACGAAGAATGGCGTCCACATTTGCGTTGTTAAAGAAGCATTGGCTCTCGCGGCCAAAACAGTTGCTAGAAAAGCATAGGATGTGTACAGCACAGGAGCAATGCCCAAGGAGATTAAAATCTTCCAAGTCGCGAGAACGTCTCGACCAGCGACCTTCACAACAGAGGCAGCAAGTGCCTCTGCATGACATAATTGAGTAAGATTACGACATTGGTCCTCAAATGCTCACCTTTTGCCTTCTTTTTTGACATGACGGAAGCGACGACGAACATGGGTCCATTCAGAATCACACCAGGAAGTGCCAATGTACTCCAGACCATCAACAAGGCAAGGCGATAGAGGAGTAGACCGAGAGTTTTCCAGCTTGCCTTCTTGGCGCGCGGCACCTGCAGTTACAGTATTCAAACAGCTGCTTAAAAACAAATGCGAACAGAGCAAACCTGATGATCGCGAAGGCCTAGGTCTCGCAACAGACGATTATACTTCAAAACGTCCTTCCTGAGCTTCTGGACACGCGGTTCATCCTTGAAGTGGGTATAACCCTCCATGAAACGTCGATTTAATTCAACTACTTGACCCAGAGTAAGATGTTGACCAGGGGTCTTGTAAAGTCGCCGAACGGCTTGTATAAGCTATGATGTAACATGTCTCAGAGGGTAAGGAATGGAGAAGTAAAGAATCATACCATGAGAGTGTCATAGTCAGGAGCTCTGGTAGTCACAGTCTTCAGACCATCATAGATCAAATCCAGAAATTTGGCGACAGCCTCACGCTTGCGACTACCACCTTCTTTGAACATCTCAACCAACTCCCCTGGTACGTCCAGTGCCGTTCCGAATTCAACAACAGCACGGGAACGGAAGCGATGGGCATGGAAATAATAAAGACCGACAGGCACAATCTTGACTTTGACGTTTGGATCATTGGCCATGGCGCCAAGAGCCATGATAGAAACGCCGGCTTTAAGCGGCAGTAAATCACTGCGGTCATGGCTCCCACCTAAAGTCGTCAGCCGTACGCGATAGTGTAATAAATAATTGTAACTGACCTTCAGGAAAGATACCTATACACCCCCCCTCCTTCAACCTTTCATAGACTCCGCGATACATCTCCTGCTGGTCGATGAAGGGAAGCGTCTTGAAAGCCAGACCATTTCGTCCCTCTGCCTTGGCCTCGGCCAGCTTCTCTCTGGTGCGCGCTGTGCCCTTCCCCGTTTCACCTCCAAATTCTTTCTTAATCCGGAGCTCTCTGTCCGAAATCACTTCGACTACTTCGGCCATGACAAAGTTGACGGATTTCGATAGCATAATTTGCATCTTTGGAGCAAACTCCGACTTGAAACGTGTTCCCTCCCCTATGACAAGGCATGGGTCGTCCGGAGACAGAGAAACTAGCCCTGTTCCAGGTTTTGCTTCGTCAGCTGCTCGCGCGACGGGTACTTCGCAAATATTGAGAACACCAAAGACCTTGACGATTTCAAGGTACTTACTGCTATCCATCTGGCGGGCAAAGAAGCCAACAGCCTTCCGCTTCATACTCTTCGCAGCCGTTAGGAATGCAACTCGACGGCGAGTTTCCCTGAACACTTCGAGGCTCATGAGGAGAGGATCAAGGAACTAAGGTAAAGGTCAGCATGCGCGACCACAGAGGTTATGCAATGACAGACCTGGTTATGGTGCGGTGCACCTACAAAGATGACTGGGCCATCGCGAGGGACGTTGAAAGCCCCACGTGGACGTATTTCTCTGAAGAATATTTGGGTAATCACCCGCCAGAACATCAAAGCCGCTTCAAATGTGACTGCTGGCATATTGAATGTTGTACAGGTAGGTCGTACGATAGTATCAGTTATGTGAGAAGGGTCATGAAGAGAAGACAAGGGAAGCCAGTCACGAAGTTGGGTGTTGGGAATCGTCGGGGCTGCGGATCAACACGACCAAATTCGACCCTACTATGTAGTTCCACGACATCGGCCGACAGGTCATTATTATTACTACGATATTCAGCTTCCGCGTACTGATGATGTGCATATTATACAATATGTCAGGAGAAGTGAGCGAGAGATGAACATGTGAGATAGAACGAAGGGAGATAATCATTCCATAGACGGGCGCGGCTTGGGTGCACTGACAGAGGAATCATTGCTCGTCACGCTTGCCCGTTTGTACTGGAATATGTCATGCAGCTTGTGAAGCCTGTCCTCTCCCGGAGGATCTGCTGTATGCACTGGCAGGGGTGACCGTGGGGCACTCCCAGTTTCCCGCATCACGTGTGAGCCTGGGTTTGGTTCATTCCCATTAGCCTCCAGCGCTGCCACCAGCAGCCGTCAGCACAGTTTTGCCACGCTCGGAAAGTCACATACTGGATAGAGTGCTTGAAACGGCTACCGACCTCTCAAGATCTTCTGCGGCCCGACTAGCTAGTGCACGGTTGATGTACTTTCGGAACGCAGGCCCAGTTGTTTCGAGGAGTTTCTCCACCTTGGGTCGTTTATGCGGGTAGTTCTTCAAGAAGTGGTGCAGTTCTGTTATCCCCTCCTTGTGCATCGCACCGGTTGTTTCACTGGAGATGTGGTTAATGATGGTGATAAGCTGCGCATCTGGATCCGGTTCTTCCACGGGGGGTGAGAATCCATTGTGTGAGGATATGCTTGGGCTGGTCCTATGGCTGGGTGAGGAGCGCCGCTGGTTAGCAGATGTAGATCCTGTGGGAGATATTGCTCTGCTAGAAGCAGCTGAATAGGGTCGACTGATAGGGTCTGGTGGACTCCCGTTTGCCCTTGGATCTGCGTTTTTTGAAACAGAATTGAGGATGCGGTACACGTACGGGTACACGATAGTAGCAGATGGATCATCGAACGAAGCGGAAAGGATGTCGTAGGATTCATCTCCATAATGAGCTGTGTGCCACGGTTAGGAATAATAATAGGGCAGCGACTGGAATATCAACGGACCGACCACATGCTGAATAATGACTTTGATGGTCCTCAAAGGCATGTCTCCACAAGGAACCCTGTTGGTCGCTCTGGCTCGCCATTCGTTCGGAGGAACAGATTGCAGAAAATGTTCCACTGCAGGAAGAAGTTCGACTGGATCTAATTTATGATCCTTGAGATCCTGAGGAATGTTCCGCGCAAGCTTCCAGACACATTTGAGAACAAGTTCAGCAACGCGCGATTCTTTCGAGTCCGGTAGGGTACCATTCCCAGGGAAGGGCTTGACGATTTGCAGGAGTAAAGTAAACAAGGAACTTTGGATGGTTCAGTCGAAAATCTTTACGATGAACGCGCAAGCAGGACTAACCGGAAGATCGACATTTTTCGACCTGTCGCAAATAGGCGCAGAATGATCATGTTTATGAATCGTGACAAATCCTTGACCTTCGCAACGTTACTTTCATCTGTCTCCAGGAGGCGTAGTGTAAGTTCTTCAAGTAGAGGTGTCAGGATATCGACAGTCAACGACTCTGCTAGGAACGTATGGTCGCAGAAGGTGTTGAGTGTCTGTATGAGGTGTTTGGCCAGCCGGAAATTTTCGTCGAGTACCAATTCTTCTGGTCTCTCAAATACGTGGGTTGTTTGCAACGTGATCGTCTCAATTAAGCCTTCGGTGTGCTCCGCAAGGTCCCTGTACTCGTGCGAGGCGTGCCCATCTTCAGGCTTTGTCATAAATATCTTCTGTATCTTCTTCAGGGCGTCTACGCTGCGTGACGGGTCACTACTAAGTATACTTGAAATCGTGATCGTGATGTCGTTCGTGGTATTGACAGGTCCTGAGTCATAAGAGGGTGCTGAGTCCACCAGTGTATCGACGGTGTCACTGGATGGAAGAGAAGCTTCTATCGTTCGCGAGCCATTTGTCCGGGCCACATACGGCAGTTCAGATGGTTCCTCAGTTGGTCGAATTGCGGTGTTGCTAGACAATGCGGAAACGGAGGGGCGGGTTATAGACCGGGGTTGCGCCAGGCGGGAGGGAAGCATGCTCTTTGGACGTAAGGCGGACCCCGGCATAATTGACTGAATCCCAGAGGTACCAATTGAAGGTGGTGCGGTAATACTAGCGGGATTGGGTAGCTTCGAAGCCAGACCCGGCGGAGAGGACGGTCGATCAATGGTCTGTGCAGGGGAAATAGGTCGTCCGATGCGAGACGTTATGGTGCCAGTGGGACTCGTAGGGCGCGGTATTCCGCCCGTTCTCCCAATGGATGGCGATTCTGGTCGCGGACCGGGGTTTGCCAGTCGAGTTACTTGCGACGATAGTGCAGGAGTTTGGTATTCTGGCTTGACAGGACTACTCGGGCCTGCAACACGCCGGAGTCGCTCTTCGAGTTGTGTCTTGTCTTTGGGAGAAAGGGGTCCAACCAAGGTCCATACCTTCTCACCAACGAGGACGTACACCTCACTGTGGGACGTGTTGACTGATATCCCAATTCATACGAGTGTTTGACACACCTGAGGACAGACAACGCTGACTTGCGGACGCTGGAGTCTTTGTCGGCAATCATCGACGCAACAACGGAGAACGCTTTGCTAGGCTGATTACATGTGCCCATTCCGTTACGTTTCAGTAAACTTGCCATTTCGTCCAGTGCGCCTTGCCTCGTTTTTGCAACCTTGCCTTTCAGGCCATGTTCCAGCAACAAGTCGAACACTCGACTGTATGCATAGACTTTGGGCAAGGATTGTATGATACTCTGGACACGCACTCGCATAGGTTCGCGTGCATCGCCAAGCTGAAACGAGACTATTGACAATGCTCACACATTCAGATGTCTGACGATTACTCACTTTGTAGATATATGTCGGGACGAAGCACGTTGCTTCCGAATCTTCAAGCTGAGCGTCGACGCTGCGTAAGAAGGACATGAGTGCTTCTACAACATCTAAGCACTTCGACATCAGATTCGACTGTGGTTCATGAGCCTTGATAGAAACGTATTTCAATGCAAGGTCCGAGCATGCCAGGCCCACCGCACGTATGTCATCGACAAGAGCTTCTCCATATTTATCATCGCCTGAAGCGGCAGTCAAGAAAAACTCTTGGATGACGGAAAGCCCCGAAACGTGATCATTGACTGCATTGTGATCGTGGCTGAAGAGCTGGTCAACTAATTCTTTAGACGTGTGAGGTTCCATCTGGTGTTGCAATAGGTCAGCAAGATCCTTTCGCGTTGGTCCACTCTCATTGATCCACTTCTGAAGATCCTTCGTCAATCTCGCACGTTTCGCCTCCATACTCATGCTGGAGAAAGGAAGAGAAGCCAATGCAGTTGAAGTGGATTTGGCGGTAGCAACGGCAACACCTGGTCGCTTCAGTCCGACCTTCCCGGGTACTTTGTACGCAATTGAAGATTCTTCTACGGCTTCCTCTGTTGATTCAGGTCTGGCTGTACCCTGGGGTAGTTTCCTCCTGACACCGCTGAGTTTAGTCGAAACGGTAGAGGATGTGGGAGCCACAGGAGGTGGAGTGGGTGGTGGAGAAGGGGAACGTGCTGGTGTGGCACTAGTGATAGGTGCCTTTGGTGCTGGCTTGGCTAGCGGTGCAGAGACTGGAGGAGGCACAGCCAAATCCCTGGCGGCATGGATAAGCGGGACTGCAGTTTTACGAGATGCTGGCTTGAGAGCACCCGTATGTCCCAAGACCTTGTCGAAACCAACAAACGAGATCAAAGAGGGAAGGACTGCTTGAGCGCCTTTCCTAACGTCCGTGCTGCGATCGTCCAAGCAAGAAACTATTGTGGCGGCCCAGTTACTCAGATCGAGCGACGAGGAAGGGGGGTTCTCCTTCAGATAATCAGCGATCCATCCCATGAGTGATGCTCGCTGAGTGGGATTTGTTGCTTCGAGTGCAGTACCAAGGAAGTGGACCATGGAATCAAAACCCTCGCAGGCGTTTGCCATGGCGGTCAGCGTTTGGATGGCAGCTGCTCTGATGAGTGCTTTCTGGTCGGAAAGTACAGTCGCCACCGGGACGACGAACAATTTCGTGTACTTGTCGAAAGGCTTCCCCATGCCAGTGGCAATGCGTGCAACGATATCGAGAGCAAGAGCTTGAACAGCTTTGTTGGTGTCAGCTATTCGGGCTTTCAGAACCTGCGCAATCTCGCCCATAGTTGGTTTGAGACGCTTGTTAGTCCCTTGATCCAGGATGGCTTGTAGCGTCTCTAGGGCCCCTTTCTTGGTCTTCCACGCTTCATTCTTTGCGTCAGCGAGAATGGTGGTGCCCTTGAGTAGACCATCGATCTCGACCCTGGGAAAAAGGTCCTCCAATGGATCTACAGGGCCTTTGCTACCTGCGGCGGCGGTCGAACCGATCACGGCAACATCGGCAGAGGTTCGGCTTGGCTGTGGGGCAGCAGTGCCTTCAATCTTATCAAACCCGCTCTGGATCGTCCCAAGAAGCTGTGGATTGATATCCTCCAAAAAATCTCTAATTCCTGTGTATGGTCTAATGAAGAATTGTAACACGGAGGATAGCAAACGAAGACGGACCTGCTCCTGCAAAAAGCCTCACCGTGACAAGGGCCTTGGTTGCGCTGGTACGTACGGCGGCGTTGGAGTTCTTCAAAGCAGTTTTGAGAAACTCGACCAAGCTACGAAGCGAAAGTCCAGCAATCCCAAACTCGAGAACTGCCGTATCGACCCAAGTCAATGCATCAGCGAGAACCTTGGGGGCTTTCTGTTTCCCTAATGGCTCATATGCTGCATCGACTTGTTTAAATACTCGGAGACCGCATCGAACGATAGCGTGTCTTACCTTGATTGAGTACAAACTGCAGAGAGGTTTTCTCCGCAAAGATAGTGAGTACGTCGCCTGCGGGCTTCTTCAACTTCGCGTCACCAAGCTTTTCGCTCAAATGCCCAGTTGAAAGCGCCACGCATGACTTTCCAAAAGACGGACAGCGTTCCGCAAGGATGTTCAAAAGACCATATAGCTTGGCTGAAACCTGTACGGAGCGATTATTGAGCAGGCAATCAACCCAAGGTGCAGAAGGGTAACAGACCTGGAAGTTCTTTTCATTCCATCCCTTCTTCGCAATCGCCCTCACGACAACCTCTGCATCTAGATCTCCGACTAACCCTTCAACCCAAGCAGTCATCTCCTCGCACGCTGCGAGCCTTGCTTTCCAGTTTGCGTCTCCTAGTCCTCCCATGATGGAGTTGGGTATGAGGCTAGCAGCAAGTGCTTCGGCATCCTCCGGAGTGTGCTTGTATTTGAATGTATCGAGAACACCTGGTGAGGGCGGGGGAGGAGGCTTTGCGCCTTTTGCAGCAGCAGGTGGGACTGCCTTCTTCGTTGCGGGTGCAGCCGTTGCAGGAGCCTTGGAGCCGGCATCTGCGGGCGCGTCACTATCAAGTTGTGGGCCTTTCTTCGCCTAGAATGTGTGGCTACGTCAGCATCGAATATTTACGGCACCAAAAGTACAAACCAAAAGTCTTGCAGGTGGCTTCACAGGTTTCTTTGGTGGGTCGTCCTGTAGGAGCACATCGCCAGCCATCGGCGAAGATACCAGTGCTTCAGCTGGCGACTCAGCTGGTGCCTTCACATGTGGCCTTTTCGTGGGCGGCTCCTTCGCAGCTGGTGGCGGCTTTGGGGGCCCTCCAGGCCCGGCCCTGCACTTTACCGTAGCTTTCTCGTATGCCTCCCTGACCTTGGCCTTCCGCACATCTGCCAACCCATCCATCAGAGCATTGAGAGGCCGTTCTCCAACCATCTTCATCAGGGTCCCCAAACATGCAGCAGCCTCATTGCGAGCGCCTTCAAAACTATCTTCAAGGAGGATGGCGAGAGGATCGGTGAGTGGTTTGATCTGGGCCGGCAGTACGGGACTCGTCGAAGTCGCAAGACACCGTGCAAGGAACTTTAGCGTTCCCTCCTTGACTTGTGGATTTTTGTTTCCTAGTGCTGGGAGCAGGTCAGGAACTATGTCGGACAGAGATGTCTGTAAATTCACGATTACGGGGAGATACCAGCTTAGAGGGCGCCTGAAATGCTCACGGTTGCAAAAACGGCGTCTAGAGCAGCTCCTATGACATCTGTAACATTGGTCTTTCTCTCCTTCAGACGTTCCAACATAGGAGGGACCACCGCCTCCCGAAGTCTTCCGAACGGGCTCATCATGCCTCTTGCAAGACCCTCCATAACATTTGCAGCCGTCATGACACAGTTGATGTTAGAATCTTTCTGTATGCAAGTTGCCAGAGATTTTGCAAGCTGCGCCAATTCTGGTGCATCCTGAATGCGTGGAGTGGTATTGACGAGCGCAAGCAAACCATCGAGTCCCTCCTTACGTTCTTTCCATTTCGAAGAGGTGAGGTTGGCCTGTAGATTCGACGGAAACTTGGCCACGATATCGATAGGTTCTGCGAGGATCTTCGGATCCGGGAGTTCTAGTTCTGCAACAGCGTAAGTAACCAGCCAGATCTACGCTCGGAGTGCTTACCCTCAGTAGCCCCAACATCCACCGCATTCCCATCTACGCCGGCGTCTGCGCTGGCAGCAGCTTCCCGCTGGTGCTCTCTTGTCATGCGCTCGGCCTTGAGTGTCCCCTTGCCTTTTCCCTCTTTCTCCATGCCCTCGAACGCTTCTTGCAGCTCCTTGACTTGCACAGGCTTGAGCGCAGCTAGCCATGGATCGATCGCCGGTCCAATGTACTGGTATAAGGTGTACGTGAGTTGTGTGCCTTCGGCGCGGACATTCTTGTCCGCATGCGCGAAGACCTTGGGTAACGCCTTGAGAACGAGTGCGGGAGGGGTCACCTGCGTCCCAAATGTTCTAAGCGCAGCTGAGCGTTCGACACGCGACAAACGACGTGTGTCAATCACTTACCGAAGGACCTCCTTGAGAGCGAAAACGCTGGCGGCGACCGTCTTTGGCTGCTTTGCCGCGAGACCCGGAATGATGTCCGTCTGCCAAGACGTGAACGTGATCCGGACGGTTATTCCAAACGCGAGTGACTGAGGACCGATCACACGCACCACCACCCCTGTGCCCGAGTTCTCGACCTCGACGTATTGCAAAATGAGATCTATCGCTTGATTCTTTGTACCCGCCCTGGCAGAACCAAGACACTTGTCAACGAGGGCTGGGACCACCGCGTCTCTGGTTTTGGCAGCGGTCTCGCCTGCAAACTTGACTAGCGCTACGAGACATTCGACGCCCTTTTCTTGTGCTACTGCGTTTGCATCGGTTGCTATCTTCTTGAGAAGATCGGGGTTTGATAAGTATGGCTTGAACGCTGGGTCCGAATCAGACGCAGTTGTTTGGAAGATCTTGATGAGCGACTCATAGCCATTTACACGGGCCTTCCAGTTTTTGTGAGATAGCCTTTCAGAGATTGGCAACGACGAAAAGTCTTCTTCCTGAGGAGGGGGACCATCCATGCCCAAGGAACGACCCCGTTGCGAGTTCGAAAAAAACAAAAAGTTCAACACTCTTTACTTACGGCCAAGCGATAACTGACATTAATTACGTAATCATATAACAGCACGTGACTCCAACTACCGCGCTGTCAGGGACAGACCGACGTCCGTCACGAGATTCCAGACCTGCTGCGCCTCTCCATCCAGGGTACATTCTTCGAAACTCCGCATCATCGAGATAGAGCTCGAGTACCGCTCGAGGACGGCTTCTTCCTCCGCCTTCATCCCGAGGTTGTGGTGCACCACCATCAGCAACCACTGCACCTCCGACGTCGCCTCAAACATCGAGAGCGTCGTGTAATCAGCTTCTGCCATGAGGAGGTGTGGTAGCGCTTCCTGGAGCCCTTTGTCTACGTGCAAACAGATCCTCCAGTGCGTTGTCGTTGGGAACGAAACGTACCCGTACCTTTCGAGTCTGAAGAGGCGATGACACACCTTGCCAGCGTGTGGCAAGCGAACGCACGGTGTTCCAAATCGTGACCAGTCAGGACCTGGAGAACGATCAGGATATTTCGGGTCATAACTGGAGGGTGGACCTTACCTGAGGTAGTATTCCCTCCAGCAGGCGTTGGCAATGCTTGGTCATTCCAAACTCGAGACCAATGTCCGCGAGAAAGACAGTTCCAACCCTGTACAAGGGAAATCTACCCTGAAATTCAGCGTGCCACAATGATTGGAGCAGCGGCTGGATCGCTGTGACGGCCTGTCCCCGGCGCTGTTAACGGAAATTGCATCATAAGCGACACGTCCACGTTCTGTTCCGGTTTTCGCGTACGCGTGCATGCATCACCTGGTGCAGTTCACTACTGATAGGAGGAAGTTGAGTTACGCTGTCATCAAAGAAATACTCTTTCGAGACGAATGTCGAAGATGTCGGCTGGCGCGGTAATAAAAAGTCACGAAAGAACCTGCGCTGATTCCTGCGCACGTATAAAAGTATATGAAATAAGTCAAGTGAAAATCAAGGATCCACTCGCCTCCGACTGCTCCTCAAAGCCAGTATATGCCAGATCATGATCGCCCACTCTTGGTATCGATCAAGTGAAAGGCCGCGCCAAGTCTCCGGGCGGAGGAGTAGCGCCAAAGCAATTTGATAAGACCCAGCCCTAGCTAGCTGCTCCAGAGCGTATGAAATAGAATAAGTACCAGTGTTGCATCGTCCCATGAAATCGACCGACCCTGTAGGCTCGATTAAGCCCGACGTTGAGATGATTGGGGTCGCTGTCTCCGGCTTTGGCAAATGCTAGGACGAATGACTCTTCCACAGCCGCAAGATCATAGCACCCTGCAGCGTGGTCTAGCCAGCACGGCGAGAGAGCTGTCATTCAACAAGACACACCTAGTGTGCTCCATAAAACGGCTTGCATGGCGTGTTGTCCTAGCAATTCTCGCTCGCAAGATGCCGCTTTCTTGAGGTCGACCCAGTGATCGTAAAGTCCGATAGCTTGTGCAAGTTTTTCAAAGCAGAGTGTCAAAGGCTGTCCCTACGACAGGCATCGATCAGTCGACCGACATACACTTGGTTAAGTAGCGCAGAGATCGCACACTCTGCGGCCGGAGAAGCTTGGCAACATCAAAAAGGACCTCCGAGGGGTGCAAGTCTGGCTGAATTTCATTCAGCTGTGGCATTTCATTTGTGGATGAGTCTGGAGGCAGGCGGTGTAGCATGCTGTTCTTAGATCACATGAGCGATCTGTCCCTGCAAGAAAGTCATCCAACCCGACCTGATGCAGTGCTGCAACGTGACACGATCACCGCTGGTGCGTGCGACCGCGATCGCCTCTTTCAAAAGCTAAACAGCACATCCTCAGAGACAAAAATAGCTCTCAAGATGACTGCGGACCTCGCGAGCTGCGGGATATTCCTTGCGGACATAGTGCATGCGCACGAGATTCAAGAGCGCAAGCTGCCGTATCCCTCTACGAACAGATCTCGAAACATTAGACAACGTGGGAGAAAACCGATACATACGAATCGTTGTGATCATGGAAACGTTGTTCAAAGTACCTTCGCAAATTCTCGGGGCCTATGACATCGTCGCCTGTCGCACGACCTTTTTCCCAGCTGAGAGGACATTTAATCAATCGTGGCTGAAATGAACCATGCGAAAGCCCACAGTTCCCATGGTTCTGCACGAGCAGACGACTTCAAGTCGGCATTAGTTTTGAAAATCCAGATGTCTCCTGTCAGGGGATCTTCTTCCACAGGACTGTAACCAGCTTGATTGTCTCCAGCACACCAAGCTTGGTAGTCCCTCTGTAACTGTATGACCCCGTAGAACGAAAGCTTCATGAAACTGACGAAACAGCGGCGACAAAAGTAGCCAAAGATCGAGCGTCGGGCCTAGTTGACACACTTAACCGATGGATGAAACGGAGAACTCGTCGCGCGTACGAGAACGTTTGGCTGGGTACCGAACATCGTCAGTGACAAAGTAGGATAACAATGGATCGCATACGTACTTCACCCTCGGCCTTTTCCACGAATATTGCAGGGGTACCTGGAAGACAACTAGATCATCGGCAGACTTGGCCCGTGCTCATGCGACGAACTGTGAAAAAAGTTGGTCAACTGATCTGCGCTCGTAAGTTGGCTTGGCTTGCGGGCTCTCGATCAGACGACAGGAGACTATGAGATTGTCCAGTCTCACCACCGCGTCGAGAGCCAACAAAAGGTTCCGGACATTGGGGGACTCGGCATCCGGAGCAGATCGCAGTACCAAGAGAATCTCCTGGTGGGTCCTCGGTTGCACGACCTGATGGAGTGAAGGAGTGACGGCGAACGAAGAAAGGCGCCCACCTCAGAAACCTCGAACAGCAAGAAGCGATATATGAAGAGTAGAAAGTCGGGTGGCAGATTGCTGTGGAACTCTTTGAAGACCAGGAGGAATGTGGCAATGAGATCAATGTGATGCGGACGAAGGACGTGGTGGACGGGAGGAGGCGTCCCCGGTCTGTAGTCCATCGTCAGTGCTGCAGGAGGCAAAACAGTGCGGCTGGGAAACACCTTCCTCTTCCTTTCAAACTCAAAAGGACCCATGGCCATGGGTCCCAAATCAAAGAAAAGGGCTCCACCGGCAGCCCCTGCGGTAAACACGATTTTATGGGCATCCAGAGACCGTCGTTCACCTGTATCACCAGCGTCCAACGAAAAGGCAAAAGGTGACGCAGGGCCCATCGTCTAAGCCCGGTTCCCAAAAGCCCGACCGGAAGAAAGGAAAAGGAAAAGCGTTGGAGAGAGTGTACATCGCGATCCCTGGCGCCGCCGATGACGATGACCAAGAGGACGACCTTTCCGAGCGCGATGAGGCTTTGCTGGATGAGTTTGGCGACTCGATCGACTTCCTTGCCAAGCTGGATCGCAAGAGCATAGCGAGGTATTTCGCGCCCTGCCCCACCGATGGCCATTGACCGTGCATTCAGGAGCAAAAATGAGACTGAACGTCTCCACCAAGTTCATAAACCCATCCGCAAACTCCGGGTCGACGACTTGCCCTCCGTCGGCTCCCATGACGAGGGCTCGGAGTC